>CBVK0100740421.1:0-28655 GCA_900067695.1 Picea abies
GGTGGGTGGCCACCGATATCCACCTGGATCAATCCTCCCTCCTTAGGAAGAAATGGTCTCCATTGTGTTGAGTTCCTGGGGGAGAAGGAAAAGTGTTTGTTGAATCTGCATCTTGGTGAGCTGCTTGGCTTGTTGGAGACGTCATGCTTCTTAGTTTGTGGAAGTTTGTTACGAACCTGTTGAGGTTGAGGTTGTTCAACAAGTCAGGCTACATGAGAGGATGATGTGCAGAAGGAATATTTTCGCTTTGCTGCAACCTTGTCGACCTTCTTCTATTGGATAGAAGGTTCTTGTGGTGAATATGTAGTGGTTGTAGTGTCCCTTTTTTCCCCTTTTGAACAGATTTTGAAGAAGCTAAATTTTGCAGAATGAGATACTACCTTGTAGAACTTTTTAGGTGGAAAAGTAGTCGTAACTACCTTTGGTATTCTATAGAGATGACACCCTAGAGAAACAATGACACTGTGGGGTCGAGACTCATAAACAGCGTGGCGCTTCCACATATATGGTTGGCCCAAGAGAACATCATAGACATCTAGAGGGGCAACATCGCATAATACTTCATCCTTGAAGGGATGGATGCCATATGAAAATCGACATTGTTGGCTGACACAAAGATTTCGTCCTTGGCGAAGCCACCCGATTTTGTATGGCTGTGGGTGTGGTGTTGTCGACAATCCCAACTGTTTGATGACCTTTGGTGAGATGAGGTTTTTATGGCTTTCACTATCAACAATAAAATGCAGCAGGGTCCCCTTCACCCACATCTATGAATGTAAAAGGTGCTCTCCCTCTTCAGGATCTGTTGGTTCTTCTGGTTGAATTGATGCGGTCACGACAATAGCAGTGGGTCTGCATCAATGATCTGTCCTTTACCAGTATTTTCAGAATCACATTCAGAATCAGGGTTCAACTCCTTTTCTTTGATCTCAGTCGACAATGACTTTTTTGAGCGACATTCATCGGTGTTGTGCCAGGGGATTTTGTGGAAATCACACCATTTTCCAGTTTCCTTCTTTGTCTTCCTGTGGCCCTTCTTTTCATGTGGCTTGGACTGGTTTTTGGGAGACTATTTGTTAGGGACATCTTTGTCATATTTTGGTTCTTGTTGATTTACAGAACCAAAATCCTGTTTGTTCTGGTGCTTAAATTTCTGCTTGATTTTAACAGCATATCAATAGGCAACATCGAGTGATGAGATGTCCAAAAAATCCATTTCAGTTTGGATGTATCTGTATAGATCCCCACGGTATTTCAAAACCAAATGTCATTCGGAGTCTTTGATACCCAACTTGGTGCGTAAGGTATGGAAGGTATTGGTGAAATTTGGAACTACTTGGCCCCTCTCTTGCTGTAGTGTGGTCCATCTCATGTATTGGTCCTCATAGTTGCCAATAGGGTAATATTGTTCCTTTACCGCATCCACAAAAAAATCCCAAGTGGGATCAGACCCATATATTTCAGACTCCTCTGTGGAACTCTACTCCCAATAAGTTTCACACCAATGTTTGACATGGGGGAGAGATTTACAGAGTGCAAAGATGATCTTTTATTTTTCGGAAAATTTGTGAATAAAGAAATAAGCTTTTTGTAGATTTAACCATTTGTCTAGGGCTTCTGCATATATCTATCCTTCAAATAAATGAATATCAAAATTAACTTGTACCTTGAAAGGAAAGGTGCCTTCGAAGTGGCCGCTTGATGAAGATGCACCTATTTCTATCAACAGGCGTTGAAGGATGTGGGAACAATTCTCCATCATTTCATCCCTCTGTCGCGTGAGAGCTTGTTCAAGCAACATGCTGATAGGATCGTCTGCTCCTTTGTTTTTATTTTCTTCTGCCATTGACAGTTTCCTGGTTGTGCAAGAGCGATTTTCCTCAAGAGAGACAAGCTTGAGACCCAACTTTCTATACTCAGACCTCGTCAGGGACATGCACTGAACAAAACGACCAAGAACAACCTGCTCTGATACCACTAATCCGGATTATTTTCGACACAAAATGAGAGCAGAGATATAATAAAGAAATGTATAAAGATATCGCAGGTATTCAATAATATAATAGAAATGTATGAAAGATGCAACCATAAATACAGATATACAGTAATATGCAATTTATATTAATGAAATAAATGTATAGAGACTATAAAAATATAGAGTGAAAGACTCGCTAGAATGCTAGTAGCTTATCTCTGAGAAGAGATGTGACGGCTAGTCACATTAAAAAGAAGATGATTACAATGAGGCTTTGAAGACATTTTTACAATAAATAGGAATGAAAAAATTCTTATACATCCAAAAACCTAACCTTAGGAGATGAAACACGAAAAGTCATGTGGGTCCCATTTGGGTAAGTTAGTACATCAACTTCTCGAGGTCGTAACGTTTGCATACGATCTCTGTTTTAGGCATATGATAGCTTGTTGGAAAGGTATCGTCAAGGAGATTCATTTTGGGGGCTCAATCATGCCTTAAACTATCATTTATAAACTCTATCTTGAAAAACATTCATTTGCACCCTCAAAATGGCCCCGAAAGTTAAAAACTGCCAAAAATAGTAAATTGCCAAATTTTCTAGAAAAGTGTTTTGAGCCAGTCAAAAAAGGTGGGTGGCCATCGATATCCACTTGGATAAATCCTCCCTCCTTAGGAAGCAATGGTATCCATTTTGTTGAGCTATGGGGGTATAAGGAAAAGCGTTTTCTAAATCTACATCTTGGTGAGCTGCTTGCCTTGCTAGAGATGTCACACTGCTCAGTTTGTGGAAGTATGTCATGAACCTGTTGAGGCTGAGGTTGTTCAACAAGTCAGACTACATGAGAGGATGGTGTGCATAAGGAATATTTTTGCTTTGCTACAACCTTGTCGACCTTCTTCTGTTGGATAGAAGGTGCTTGGGGTGAAGCTGTAGTGGTTGCAGTGTCGTTTTGTTCCCCTTTTGAATATATTGTGAAGATGCTGAATTTTCCAGTATGAGATACTAGCTTGGGACACTTTTTAGGTGGAAAAGTAGTCGGAACTACCTCTGGTATTCTGTAGAGATGACCCCCGAGAGAAACAAAGACACTGCGGGGTTGAGACTCATAAACAGCGTGGCGCTTCCACATATACAGTTGGCCCAAGAGAACATCACATACATCTAGTGGGGAAACATTGCATAATACCTCATCCTTGAAGGGTTGGATTCCATATGAAAATCGACATTGCTGACTCACATGAATATCTCATCCTTGGCAAAGCCACCCGATGTTGTATGGCTGCAGGTGTGGTGTTGTCGACAATCCCAACTGTTTGAAGACTTCTACTAAGATGAGGTTTTTCTGGCTTCCGCTATCAACAATAAAATGCAGTGGGTTTCCCTTCATGCACATATGTGAATGAAAAAGGTGATCCCCCTCTTCAGGATATGTTGATTCTTCTGGTTGAATTGATGCGGTTGTGACAATAACAGTGGGGTCTACATCAATGATCTATCCTTTACCAGTATTTTCATAATCAAATTCTAAATCAGGGTTCGACTCCTTGTCTTTGATCTCGACCACCAATGATTTTTTTGAGAGACATTCTTTGGTTTTGTGCTAGGGGAATTTTTGGAAATCACACCATTTTTCGGCGTCCTTCTTTTTCTTCCAGTGACCCTTCTTTTCATGTGGCTTGGACTGGTTTTTGGGAGACTGTTTGTTATGGACATCTTTGTCATACTTTGGTTGTTTCAGATTTGCAGAACCAAATTCCTGTTTGTTCTGGTGCTTAAATTTCTTCTTGATTTTAATAACATATCGATAGGTAGCACTGAGTGATGAGATGTCCAGAAAATCCATTTCAGTTTTGATGTATTTGTGTAGAACCCCACGGATTTCAGAATCAAATGTCGTTCTTAGTCTTTGATACCCAGCTTGGTGCGAAAGGTATGGAAGGTATTGGTGAACTCTAGAACTACTTGGACCCTCTCTTGCCCCAGCGTGGTCCATCTCATGTACTGGTCCTCATAGTTCCCAATAGGGTAATAATGTTCCTTTACCGCATCCACAAAAAAATCCCAAGTGGGATCGACCCCATATATTTCAGACTGCTCTGTGGAACTCTCCTCCCAATAAGTTTCCCACCAATGTTTGACATGGGGGAGAGCTTTAAGGAGTGCGAAGGTGATATTTTCTTTGTTGGAAAATTTGTGAATAGAGAAATAACCTTCTAGCAGATTTAACCATTTGTCTAGGGTTCTGCATCTATTTGTCCTTCAAATACAGGAATATCAAAATTAACTTGTACCTTGAAAGGTGAGGTGCCTCCAAAGTGGCTGCTTGATGAAGATGCACCTATTTCTATTGGCATGCATTGAAGGATGTGGGAAAAATTCTCCATCATTTCATCCCTCTGTCGCGTGAGAGCTTGCTCAAGCAACATGCTGATAGGATCGTCTTCTCCGTTGTTTTTATTTTCTTCCACCATTGAGGCTTTCTTGGGTGTGCGAGAGTGATTTTCCTCAAGAGAGACAAGCTCAAGACCCAAATTTTTATACTCAGACCTCATCGGCGACATGCACTGAACAAAATGACCAAGAACAACCTGCTCTGATACCATTGATCCAGATTATTTTCGGCATGAAATGAGAGCAGAGATATAATAAATAAATGTACAGAGATATCGCAGGTATTCAATAATATAACAGAAATGTATCAAATATGAAACCATAAACACATATATACAGTAATACGTGATTTCTATTAACGAAATAAATGTATAGAGACTGTAAAAATACAGAGTGAAAGACTTGCTAGAATGGTGGCAACTTATCTCTAAGAAGAGATGTGATGGCTAGTCGCATTTGCAATAAGATGATTACAATGAGGCTTTAAAGGAATTTTTACAATAAACAAGAATTCCAAAATTCCTAGACATCAAAAAACCTAACCCTAGGAGATGAAGCACCAAAAGTCATGTGGGCCCTGTTTGGGTAAGTTAGTACATCAACTTCTCGGGGTCGTAACGTTTGCATACAATCTCCGTTTTAAGCGTATGATAGCTTGTTGGAAAGGTATTATTGAGGAGATTCATTTTGGGGGCTCAATTATTTCTTCAACTAACATTGATAACCTCGATCTCGAAAAACTTTCATTTGGGCCCTCAAAATGGCCCCGGAAGTTAAAAGCTGCCAAAAATAGTAAATTGCCAAATTTGCTAGGAAACTATTTTGAGCCAGTCAGAAAAGGTGGGTGGCCACCAACATCCACTTGGATAAATCCTCCATCCTTAGGAAGTAATGGTCTCCATTGCATTGAGTTACCAGGGGAGAAGGAAAAGCGTTTACTGAATCTACATCTTGGTGAGCTGCTTGCCTTGCTGGAGACATCACGCTGCTGAGTTTGTGGAAGTATGTCATGAACCTGTTGAGGCTGAGGCTATTCAAAAAGTCAGGATACATGAGAGGATAGTGTGCAGAAGGAATATTTTCACTTTGCTGCAACCTTGTCGACCTACTTCTGTTGGATAGAAGGTGCTTGGGGTGAAGCTGTAGTGGTTGCAATTTGCTTTTGTTCCCCTTTTGAACAGATTGTGAAGAAGCTGAATTTTGCAGTATGAGATACTACCTTGAAACAATTTTTAGGTGGAAAAGTAGTTGGATATACCTCTGGTATTCTGTAGAGATGACCCCCTAGAGAAACAAAGACACTGTGGGGTCGAGACTCATAAACAGTGTGGCGCTTCCACATATACAGTTGGCCCAAGAGAACATCAAAGACATCTAGTGGGGAAACATCGCATAATACCTCATCCCTGAAGGGTTGGATTCCATATGGCAATCAACATTGCTGGTTGACATGAAGATCTAGTCCTTGGCAGAGCCACCCGATGTTGTATATCTACGGGTGTGGTATTGTTGACAATCCTAACTGTTTGACGACTTCTGCTGAGAGGAGGTTTTTCTGGCTTCCACTGTGAACAATAAAATGTAGCGGGGTGCAAAAGGTGCTCCCCCTCTTCATGGTCTATTGATTCTTCTGGTTGAATTGATGCAGTCATGACAATAGCAGTGGGGTCTGCATCAATGGTCTGTCCTTTACTAGTATTTTCATAATCACATTCTAAATCAGGGTTCATCTCCTTGTCTATGATCTCGGCCACCAATGACTGTTTTGAGCGACATTATTCGGTGTTGTGCCAGGGGATTTCGTGGAAATCAGAATTAGATTTGAATCAGGGTTCGGCTCCTTGTCTTTGATATCAGCCATGAATTATTGTTTTGAGTGTCATTCATCGGTGTTATGCCAGTGGTTTTTGTGGAAATCACACCATTTTCCAGTGTCCTTCTTTCTATTCCCATGACCCTTCTTTTCATGTGGCTTGGATTGGTTTTTGGGAGACTGTTTGTTATGGATGTCTTTGTCATACTTTGGTTATTGCGGATTTGCAGAACCAAATTCCTGTTTGTTCTGGTGCTTAAATTTATGCTCAATTTTAACAACATATCAATAGGCAGCACCGAGTGATGAGATGTCCAGAAAATCCATTTTAGTTTGGATGTATCTGTGTAGATCCCCACGGTATTTCAGAACCAATTGTCATTCGAAGTCTTTGATACCCATCTTGGTGTGAAAGGTATGGAAGGTATTGGTGAACTCTGGAACTTCTTGGACCCTCTCTTTCCCCAGTGTGGTCCATCTCATGTACTGGTTCTCATAGTTCCCAATAGGATGATATTGTTCCTTTACCGCATCCACAAAAAAATCCCAAGTGGGATCGACCCCATATATTTCAGACTCCTCTGTGGAACTCTCCTCCTAATAAGTTTCCCACCAATGTTTGACATGGGGGAGAGCTTTAAGGAGTGCGAAGGTGATCTTTTCTTTGTCAAAAAATTTGTGAACAGAGAAATAACTTTCTAGCAGATTTAACCATTTGTTTGGGGCTTCTGCATCTGTCTGTCCTTCAAATACAGGAATATCAAAATTAACTTGTACCTTGAAAGGTGAGGTGGCTCCAAAGTGGCCATTTGATGAATATGCACCTATTTCTATCGACAGGCATTGAAGGACGTGAAAAAAATTCTCCATCATTTCATCCCTCTGTCGCGTGAGAGCTTGCTCAAGCAACAGGCTGATAGGATCATCTTCTCTGTTGTTTTTTTTTTCTTCCTCCATTAAGGGTTTCTTGGGTGTGATAGAGCAATTTTCCTCAAGAGAGACAAGCTCGAGACCCAAATTCCTATACTCATACCTCATCGAGGACATGCACTGAAAAAACGACCAAGAACAGCCTGCTCTGATACCACTAATCTGGATTATTTTCGGCACGAAATGAGATCGGAGATATAATAAAGAAATGCATAGAGATATCATAGGCATTCAATAATATAATATAAATGTATTAGAGATGCAACCATAAACACATATATACACCAATACACGTTTTCTATTAATGAAAGAAATGTACAAAGACTGTAAAAATACAGAGTGAAAGACTCGCTGGAATGGTGGCAACTTATCTCTAAGAAGAGATGTGACGGCTACTCGCATTCCCAAGAAGTTGATTACAATGAGGCTCTGAAGGTATTTCTACAATAAACAGGAATTGAAAAAGTCCTAGACATCAAAAAACCTAACCCTAGGAGATGAAGCACCAAAAGTCATGTGGGCCCCGTTTGGGTAAGTTAGTACATCAACTTCCTAGGGTCGTAACTTTTGCATACAATCTCCGTTTTAGGCGTATGTGACATAAGCGCACCTCCCAGGGCACATCCGCTCACAGGACCTTTTCTCCTTTCTTGGCCCAAAGAACTCAAAGGTTCTCTATTTCCCTATCGGGAAAATATTCCACCCATAGAAATCTCCTCAGGGACTCCCCTCCTTCTATCGGGGTTCCTTCTATCAGGATCTTGACACCCGAGGTGTTCCAACAACTTGGATCACCGATCCCCGATGCACTCCTTTGTTTCTTTAGCCCCACCTGGCTAAGCCTTTAGTCCACACGACCGGCTCCTATAAAACCGTCGTCTTATGTCTCTTTCCATCGGGGTTTTCTATCTTCAACAATCCCGACGCGCTTAAATGCCTGTTAGCCTTCTAGGCTAAGCTCTTGGTTCGCATGACCTCCTCTATATGACCATGGTCATAACTCCCATCGGGGCTACGAGGTTTCTAATGTCAAAATTCACTCACCCCCAAGACTCGCGATCCTTCGAATCCCAACGCGCTCCTTACGCATTAGCCCTCCTGGCTATAGGATTTGAACCATATGACTGTTAACCTGTGACCACGGTCTTATCTCTTTTCGGGGTTCAGGGTTTTGTGTGTTGAAATGCACCAAACCTCTTGTCAACAGAATCCCCGATTTCCCGATGCACAGATTCCCGGTTTGACATCACCAGGAAGCCCTTCCTCCGTAACCAAAATCAACGGTGGTGAGCAGTCGCTGAGATCAACGACTCCAGATCTCCCTTGGGGTTTCGCGACTTCTAGTGTCGAAATTCTTTGGTCTTCGATTTCCCCAATCTCACTAATGCTGATTTCCCGTTCACTTCGATCTTGGCCACATATCCTCTAGGATGGACAGCTCTCGATGCTCCTCGCTATTTCGCGGTTCACGAAACCAAAGTGCATGAACACTTTGTCACTGAGATCCCTGATATCCCGATGAACCCCAAACACTGATGGATGACTCCTTGTCGGGACTTTCCCCGATGACACCGATGTCTTCCATGCGTCCTCTCTGATGAACGGTCCCGATTCCTTTGGGGTTTCACGACGTGTGATATCCCGAGTTTCTTGTCCTCAGGAACTCCGATTTCCCGATTTCCCGACTCTCGCCAGATTCCTGACACCTATTCTTCCGAATGGACGACTCATATTATGTCAGGTTTTTCACTATGAACTTCCCCGACCCTCTGTCCATGAAACTTCTGATGCCTCGATATCCGCCACATGTCCAACTGACGGACGGCTCCGATCTTCCTGGGGTTTTGGGGTTTCAAATGTCTAAAAACATTCGACCATGGGATTCCCGATCCTTCTAATCCCAATTATAACCCTCGTGCAACTTCTATCGGATCCAACGGCTGACGGGTAACTGATCCATGATCCAACGGCTGATGGCTAACTGATCCATGAGAACAAGAGTTAGACTATCCAAGCCTTTTGTCAATGCACTCCTTGCAGACGACTTCAACTGCACTCCTTGCAGGAAACCTTGCTCAGATAGAGAAACAATTGGAACTCATTTCCTCTTCCTTCTAGACTTCAAACTCAAACCATGAAATCACATACATAGCATATAAAAGCAAATGTAAAACATGAAGTAAATATTCATGAGCATAGCATTCAACATACATACACAGAGAATAAGCACAACTCCATGAGTTTGAATTAAACTCTTCTATTAATCCAAATGACTGTACATGGATGTTTCTACACAGTTCTCTACTTCTCTTCTCAATGCTATGAATTCTTCTAACTCTTCCTTGAACTACTTTTCAATGCACAATGAGGGTGTCTATATCCGTTCTTCCTCTTTCTTCTAGAACTGTCTAATCTAATATTCAAATCTACCTACTTACATTTACTACTATAAATGCCTCTGTCTACTTCAGACGAGAACATGGCGCTCAAGGTCTGATTACATTATACCAAGGCACCTTCATTAAATGATCTCATTTATGTTTGGCGCATCAATCTTCAAGGGAAAATTCAAAAATTTGTGCTGGCAGGTGCCCAGCTATCCTTTGTCTTCTGCGCTGGCTCGCTTGCCTCGGGAGATGCTCCTACATCATACTCCCTCACTTGAAAATTTGCATGGGATCCTATCCATGAGCTCCTGCATGGTTTGTCCATGCTTCAAAATCTCTGCTTCAGTCTCCCAGCTGGCATCTTCAACTGGATGGCCCTTCCACTTGAACAAATATTCAAAATATTCCTTCCTTCTGGTCTTCTTACTCACTCACTTATCCAGTATCCGCTCCATCTGTGGCCTCTCTGCAACTGGCATCTGCTTCTACCACTGAACCTCTGGCTGTTCATCACTTGTTCCTACTTCTCCAAATTTGTATGGATACAAATCTGAGACATTGAATATCGGGGAAATTCCGATCCCATCTGGTAATTCAATCTCATAAGCATTTTCTCCCATCTTCTTCAAGACCTTGCACGGTCTGATTTTCTTCATCTTTAACTTGTTGTATGTTCCTCTTGGGAACCTTTCTTTCCTCAGATGCGCTAGGACCAAATCACCAACTTCGAACTGAAGTTGTCTCCTATGCTGATCAGCTCTGCGCTTATATTCTTGACTTGTTTTTATCAGTCGCTCCTTCAACTGGCTGTGAAGTTCTTTCATCGCCTCTGCGAATTCTTCTGCACTAGCACTTCTAGTAGAAGTTTGTTCTGAATATCTCAATTTAGAAAATCCTCTCAGCTGTATCCCATAGACAACCTGAAATGGAATTTTTCTTGTACTCCTATTTACTGAGTCATTATAAGAAAACTCTGCATGCAACAATATATTTTCCCAACTACTGTGGTGCTCCGCCACCAGGCTTCTCAGCAAGTCTCCCAAACTTTTGTTCACCACTTCTATTTGCCCATCCATTTGAGGATGATAAATTGAACTAAACAACAAGTTAGTCCCCAGCTTCTTCCATAATGTCCTCCAAAAATGTCCCAAGAACTTTGTGTCTCGGTCCGAAACAATACTCCTTGGTAAGCTGTGAAGTCGAACGACTTCTTTGAAAAACAGATTTGCGATGTGCGTCATGTCACTCGTTTTCTGACACGAGATAAAATGTGCCATCTTGGAAAACCTATCCACTACCACAAAGATGGATTCAACACCCCTTTTGGTCTTTGGCAACCCCAATACAAAATCCATACTTATCGCCTCCCATGGCTTGTCTGGTATGGGCAATGGCTGATAAAATCCCGCATTTTGGTTCCTTCCTTTTGAATGCTGGCAAATCCTACATCTGTCTACAAACCGCTTGACCGCTGACCGCATCCCTGGCCAAAAGTATGACTCTCTCAGCTTTTCAAATGTCTTGTCACGACCAAAGTGTCCGGCCAATCCTCTGCTGTGCTTCTCCTTTAACAGATTCTCCCTCATGGAGCAATTTGGAATACACAACTGATTTCCTCTGAACAATAATCCATCTTGGATCATATAGTCTGTCCAAGAGATTCTGTCTCTAAGAACTGGATTCTCAGCTACTTCATATGCTTACTTAAAATCTTGGTCATCCACATACATGTCTCTGAGATTATCAAAGCCTAATGTCCTGACTTTGAACTCCTTCAACAACAAACACTTCCTGCTCAAAGCATCAACAACTTTGTTAGCAGTACCAGAAATATTTTTTATTGCAAATGTGAAATTCTACATGTATTCAACCCATTTAACATGCCTCTGATTCAAATTTTCCTATTGAGTCACAAACTGTAATGCATGGTTATCACTATATAAAACAAATTCCTTTGGAATCAAATAGTGCCTCCATTTTTTCAATGCCTGGATGATGGCATAGAATTCCTTATCATACGTGGAATAATTTTCCTTTGCCTCATTCAGATTCTCGCTAAAATATGCAATTGGTCTATCCTCCTGACTCAAGACCACTCCTATGGCAAACCTGCTTGCATCACATTTTACTTGAAATGTCTTTTGAAAATCCAACAACACCAGAATTGGTTGTTCCGTAATCTTCCATTTCAACAAATTGAAACTCTTCTCAGCTTCTTCTATCCAGTGAAAAGATTTATGTCTTTTCTTCACTGTGTCCATCATTGCTGCGCTAATTCCACTGAAATTCCTGATGAATTTTCGGTAGAAACTAGCCAATCCATGAAAACTTCTGACCTGAAAAATGTTCCTTGGTGATGGCCAATTCTTGATTACCTCCACCTTATCTGGATCCATCCTCAACTCATTTGAAGATATAACAAAACCCAGATAAATGAGCTATGTCTTCATAAACGAGGACTTCTTCATGTTTATCAACAACTTCTCCTGCTGTAGTTTCTTCATCACAATAGCCAAATGCTTCAGATGTTCAGCCTTCGTCTTGCTAAAAACCAATATGTCATCCAGATACACGATGACAAATTTCCTGATGAAATCCTTCAGGACTTCATTCATCAATATCATAAAGGTACTTGGTGCATTCGTCAAGCCAAATGACATGACAAGCCATTCATACAAACCTTCATTTGTCTTGAATGCTGTTTTCCATTCATCACCTTCTCTCATACAAATCTGGTGATATCCACTCTTCAAGTCTATCTTTGAAATTTTTTTTGCTCCACTTAAGCAATCCATCAGATCATCCATTCTTGGCAATGGGAATCTATACCTGAAGGTTATCTTGTTAATGGATCTTGAATCAGTGCACATCCTCCAGCCTCCATATTTCTTTGGACTGAGTACCGTCGAAACAACACATGGACTCAAGCTTTCTCTGACCAACCCTTTGTCCAATAAATCTTGGACCTACCTTTTAACTTCCTCATTCTCCTGCGGCGTCAATCTATACACGACTTTGTTTGGAAAACTGGCTCCTCGTATGAGGTCTATCTGATGACTCACACTCCTCATTGGTGGCAATGAACGAGGTAATTCATCCACTACAATATCAACGAACTCTTCCAATAGTTCCTGAACTTCTTCTAGCAAATCATCCACTCTTGTGCTATTCAGAACAATTCTTGGTTTTCTGACCACAAAGAATTGTGGATCCTCCTTCTTCTTAACTTCTGTAAGAAGTTTCTTCCCACTCATGAGAATTACTATGTTTCTTACTTCCGGCTTCACCTCTTTACCCTCAATTGGGTGCAACATATGGGTTATCCCATTCTTCTTCAGGGTGTATGTGTTCATCCTCCCATCATGAATCACATTTCTATCATATTTCCATGGCCTACCCAGCAACAGATGACAAACATCCATAGGAATAACATCGCATAAAACCTTATCATTATATCCTCCTATCTTAAATTCAACTAAACATTGTTTAGTGACATTTACCTGATGCCCCTTCTGTAGCCATGAAACATTGTATGGACTCGGGTGATCAGTTGTCTCCAGCTCCAGCTTTTCTACCATCTCGGTTGAAACGAGATTATCTGTGCTTCCACTGTCCACAATGACCTTGCACACTCTATCCTTGGTCTTGCAAGAAGTCCTAAAAATATTGTTCCTCTGCACTACATTCTCCATCTCCTTTTCTGGCATCAAAAGAACGTTCCGCATCACCAGCGATATTCCGCCTTCAACGTATTCTGCCTTAGCATCTCGCCTCTGTGCCTTGGCGATGTGAGTCTCTCCAGTTTCTTTCTTTTTATCAGGACACTTGAATGACTTGTGCCCATTCTTTCCACATGTGAAGCATGTAATTACTCCACCTCTTCCTCTTCCTCTACCTCTGGTACGAGGAAAACTATGATTATCAGCATATCCTCCTCTCTGCTCAGTATGCTGTTCTCTTTACTCAGCATATCTCCCTCGCTGTGAACTTCCACCTCTCTCTGTCTGAGTCTAAGGTTTCTTCCAGTCGTCCTTGGGCTTATGAATTCTTTCTTGGGAAACTTTCTTGCCTCTGGGCTGACTTCTGCCTCGGCCTCTTTGACTCTACTTTCGGCTCAACTTTTCCTCAGCTTTCAAATCCATTTGGTAAGCATCCTCCACCGTTCGGATGGTTGCCATACTCATTTCATCCTAAATCTCATATCTCAAGCCATTCATATACCTGGCCACTTTTTCGTCATTGCTTTAACGATGACCTGCCCTGATATTCAGTCTGTAAAATTCTTCAGTATACTCCTTCATTGTCATCAACTTCTGTCTCAAGTTCTGCATCCCCCTGAACAGAGAAATTTGATAGTCCCTGGGAATGAATTTTTCCTTCATCTTTGCAATCATCCTGTCCCAGCTCTTAATCTTCTTCTTGCCTTGGCAACGCCTATCAACTTGTAGTTCATCCCACCACAAGGCTGCATGTCCTTTTAATCTCATGATGGCATGTCTGACCTTCTTATCCTCTTCAATATCCTCATAGTCAAAGTAAGTTTCTAGAGCTCTAATCCAATCTAACAGTTCTTCTACATCCAGATTTCCCTCATAAACTGGAACGTCCATTTTCACCTTTGTACTCATTCTTGCAATAACTTTAAGTAAGCGTTCACTCGCTGCATCTTCCGCTGGGATTTCTTCTCCTCCATGTCCAGCATCATCTTCATTTTTGGATTCACTGATATCTCCTACATCAGTTTTGTGCCTTTCTCTTATCTCCATGTCCTCCATTCTGGCACGAAGATTTCACATTTCTCTCTCCATGTCTGGATTCTGCACTTGCCTACCTCTTTCTCTGGACATTTCCCTTTCCTCCTCTGGATAGGGTGATTGTCTACCCCTTCTCCTTGGTGGCATGGTGAATTCTCCTTTTTCTCTGCTACAGAAAGCAAAGAATCTTTTCTAAGCTCTGATACCACTTGACGCAGGCGCACCTCCCAGGGCACGTTCTCTCACAGGACCTTTTCTCCTTTATCGGCCCGAAGAACTCAATGGTTCTCTATTTCCCTATTGGGAAAATATTCCACCCACAAAAATCTCCTCAGGGACTCCCCTCCTTCTATCTGGGTTCCTTCTATAGCAATCTTGACACAAGAGGTGTTCTAACAACTTGGATCACCGATCCCCGATGTGCTCCTTTGTTGCTTTAGCACCACCCGGCTAAGCCTTTAGTACACACGACCGGCTCCTATAAAACCATCATCTTATGTCTCTTTCCATCGGGGTTTTCTGTCTTCAACAATCTCGATGTGCTTAAATGCTCGTTAGCCTTCTAGGCTAAGCTCTTGGTTCACATGACCTCCTCTATATGACCATGGTCATAACTCCCATCAGGGCTACGAGGTTTCTATTGTCAAAATTCACTCACCCCCAAGACTCGCGATCCTTCGAATCCCAACACGCTCCTTACGCATTAGCCCTCCTGGCTATAGGCTTTGAACCATATGATCGTTAACCTGTGACCAAGGTCTTATCTCTTATCAGGGTTTGGGATTTCACGTGTCGAAATGCACCAAAACTCTTGTCAACAGAATCCCCAATTTCCTGATGCACAGATTCCTGATTTGACGTCACCAGGAAGCCCTTCCTCCGTAACCAAAATCAATGGCGGTGAGCAGTCGCTGAGATCAATGACTCCAGATCTCCCTCGGGGTTTCATGACTTCTAGTGTTGAAATTTTTTGGTCTTCGATTTCCCCGATCTCACTAATGCTGATTTCCCGATCACTTCGATCTTGGCCACGCGTCCTCTAGGATGGACTTTTCTTGCTGCTCCTAGCTATTTCTTGGTTCGCGAAACCAAAGTGCATGAACACTTTGTCACTGAGATCCCCGATATCCCGATGAACCCCAAACACCGATGGATGACTCCTTGTCGAAACTTTCCCCGATGACACCGATGTCTTCCACGCGTCCTCTCTGATGAATGGTCCCGATTCCTCCGGGGTTTCGCGACGTGTGATATCCCGAGTTTCTTGTCTTTAGGAACTCCGATTTCCTGATTTCCCAACTCTCGCCAGATTCCTGACACCTGTTCTTCCGAACAAACGACTCATATTATGTCGGGTTTTTCACTATGAACTTCCCTGACCCTCTTTCCATGGAACTTCTGACGCTTCGATCTCCTCCATGTGTCCAACTGACGGACGGCTCCGATCTTCCCAGGGTTTCGGGGTTTCAAATGTCAAAAAACATTTGACCATGGGATTCCCGATCCTTCGAATCCCGATTATAACCCTCGTGCAACTTTTGTAAGATCCAACGACTGACGGGTAACTGATCCACGATCCAACGGTTGACGGCTCCTGGAGCTTGAAATCCTAGCATGACCGTAACCTCCTTGCTCCTTTGATAGATCCAACGGCTGATGGGATTCTACCAATCTCCTCCACGAGATCCTGACCTTCTACCTTCTTCTTGAATGCTTTCTACGGGTGAAACCAATATTTCTCTATGAAACTGGTCCCTCTGCATGTAACTGTGCAATGCGTGTTCAAACACTCTATGCTTTTTTTCGAGGAACTTGAAGGCCTTCTTCCTCCTAAGCTTTCTCACACTTTCAACCTCAAAGAGGTTCTCTGCATGCACTCCTTGCGGCAGTTCTCAAACACTTCTAAGTGTTGAGTTCTTTTGACTCTGCGCACACCTGCAGCAACAGTCCTTCAATACTTCACTCAGTTTCCCAACCGAGACTCTCCGTGGCCTACGCACTCCTTGCACGGCTCATATAACCCAATTTCTCCTCTGGGTGAATGAGAACAAGAGTTAGACTATCCAAGCCTTCTGTCAACGCACTCCTTGCAGACGACTTCAACTGCACTCCTTGCAGGAAACCTTGCTCAGATAGAGAAACAATTGGAACTCATTTCCTCTTCCTTCCAGCTTCAAACTCAAACCATGAAATCACATACATAGCATATAAAAGAAAATGTAAAACAGGAAGTAAATATTCATGAGCATAGCATTCAACATACATACACAGAGAATAAGCACAACTCCATGAATTTGAATTAAACTCTTCTATTAATCCAAATGACTGTACATGGATTTTTCTACACAATTCTCTGCTTCTCTTCTCAATGCTCTGAATTCTTCTAACTCTTCCTTGAACTACTTTTCAATGCACAATGAGGGTGTCTATATCCGTTCTCCCTCCTTCTTCTAGAACTGTCTAATCTAATATTCAAATCTACCTACTTACATTTACTACTATAAATGCCTCTGTCTACTTCAGATGAGAGTGGGGCACTCAAGGTCTGATTACATTATACCAAGGCACCTTCATTAAATGATCTCATTTATATTTGGCGCATCAATCTTCAAGGGAAAATTCAAAAAATTGTGCTGGTGGGTGCCCAACTATCCTTTGTCTTCTGCGCTGGCTCGCTTGTCTCGGGAGATGCTCCTGCATCAATATGATAGATCGTTGGAAAGGTATTGTCGAGGAGATTCATTTTGGGGGCTCAATCATGCCTTTGGATATCATTAAGAACCCCTATCTGTAAAAACCTTCATTTGGGCCCTAAAAATGGCCCCCGAAGTTAAAAACTACTAAAAATAGTAAATTACAAAGTTTGTCAAAAAACTGTTTTAAGACAGTCAGAAAAGGCTGGTGGCCACTGATATCCACCTAGATCAATCCTCCCTCCTTAGGAAGAAATGGTATCCATTTCATTGAGTTTCCATGGGATAGGGAAAAGCGTTTACTGAATCTCCATCTTGGTGAGTTGCTTGCCTTGTTGGAGACGTCACGCTGCTCAGTTTGTGGAAGTCTGTCATGAACCTTTTGAGGCTGAGGATGTTCAACAAGTTGGGCTACATGAGAGGATGGTGTGTAGAAGGAATATTTTCTCTTTGCTTCAACCTTGTTGACCTATTTCTGTTGGATAGAAGGTGCTTGGGACAAAACTGTAGTGGTTGGAGTGTCCTTTTGTTCCCCTTTTGAATAGATTGGGAAGAAGATGAATTTTGCAGTATGAGATACTACCTTGTGGAACTTTTTAGGTGGAAGAGTAGTCAAAACAACCTCTGGTATTCTGTAGAGATGAACCCCCAGAGAAACAATGGCACTTTGGGGTTGAGACTCATAAACAACGTGGTGCTTCCACACATATGGTTGGTTGAAGAGAACATCACAGACATCTAGTGGGGAAACATCGCATAATACCTCATCCTTGAAGGGTTGGATGGCATATGACAATCAACATTATTGGTTGACACGAAGATCTCGTCCTTGGTGAAGCCACCCGATGGTGCATGGCTACAGGTGTGGTGTTGTCGACAATCCCAACTGTTTGAGGACCCCCGAGATAAAGTTTTTGCGGCTTCCGCTATCAACAATAAAATGCAGTGGGGTCTCCTTCACCCACATCTGTTAATAAAAAAGGCACTCCCCCTCTTCAAGATTTGTTGGTTCTTTTGGTTGAACTAATGCGGTCGTGACAATATCAGTGAGGTCTTCATCAATGATCTGTCCTTTACCAAGTTTTTCAGAATCAGATTCTAAATCAGGGTTCTTCTCCTTGTCTTTGATCTCGGCCACCAATGACTCTTTGGAGCGACATTTATCGTTGTTGTTCCAAGGGCTTTTGTGGAAATCACACCATTTTTTGGTGTCCTTCTTTGTCTTCTCGTGATCCTTCTTTTCATGTGGCTTGGACTGGTTTTCGAGAGACTATTTGTTAGGGACGTTTTTGTTATACTTTGGTTGTTGCGGATTTGCAGAATCAAAATCCTGTTTGTTCTGGTGCCTAAATTTCTTCTCAATTTTAACAGATATTGATAGGTAGCACCGAGTGATGAGATGCCCAAAAAATCCATTTTAGTTTGGATGTGTCTTTTTAGAGCCCCACAGTATTTTAGAACCAAATGTTGTTCGGAGTCTTTGATACCCAACTTGGTTCGCAAGGTATGGAAGGTATTGGTGAACCCCAGAACTGCTTGGCCCCTCTCTTGGTAGTGTGTTCCATCTCATGTACTGGTCCTCATAGTTGCCAATAGGGTAATATTGTTCCTTTATCGTATCCACAAAAAAAACGCAAGTGTGTCGGCCCCATATATTTTAAACTCCTCTATGGAAATCTGCTTCTAATAAGTTTCCCACAAATGTTTGACATGGGGGGGAGATTTAAAGAGTGCGAAGGTGATCTTTTCTTTTTCGGAAAATTTGTGAACAGAGAAATAACCTTCCAACAAATTTAACCATTTGTGTAGGGCTTCTGCATCTATCTGTCCTTCAAATACAGGAATACCAAAATTAACTTGTACCTTGAAAGGCGAGGTGCCTCCAAAGTGGTCGCTTGATGAATATGCTCTTGTTTTGATTGGAAAGCATTGAAGGATTTGGGAAAAATTCTCCATCATTTCGTCCCTCTGTCGCATGAGAGATTTCTCAAGCAATAGGCTGATAGGATCGTCTGCTCCATCATTTTTCTTTTCTTTCACCATTGAGGTTTTCTTGGGTGTGAGAGAGCGATTTTCCTCAAGAGAGACAAGCTCGAGACCCAAATTTCTATACTCAGACCTTGTCAAGGACATGCACTGAAAAGAACAACCAAGAACAACCTACTCTAATACCATTGATCTGGACTATTTTCAACACGAAATGGGAGCGAAGATATAATAAAGAAATGCATAGAGATATCGCAGGTATTCAATAATATAATAGAAATGTATCAGAGATGAAACCATAAACACAGATATACAGTAATACATGATTTCTATTAATGAAAAAATGTATAAAGACTGTAAAAATACAGAGTGAAAGACTCGCTAGAATGGTGGTAGCTTATCTCTGAGAAGAGACGTGACGACTACTTGCATTCTCAAGAAGATGATTACAATGAGGTGTTGAAGGCCTTTTCACACTAAACAGGAATTCCAAAAGTCCTATACATCCAAAAACCTAACCCTAGGATATGAGGCGCCAAAATTCATGTGGGCCCCGTTTGGGTAAGTTAGTACATCAACTTCTCAGGGTCGTAACTTTTGCACATGATCTCTGTTTTAGGCGTATGATAGCTCATTAGAAAGATATCATTGAGGATATTCATTTTGGGGGATCAACCATGACTTTGGATATCACTAAGAACCTCTATCTTGAAAAACCTTCATTTGGGCCCTCAAAATGGCATTGGAAGATAAAAACTGCTAAAAATAGTAAATTGACAAATTTGCCAGAAAACTGTTTTGAGCTAGTCGGAAAAGGTGGGTGGCCACCGATATCCACCTAGATAAATAATCCCTCCCAAGGAATAAATGGTATTCATATCTTTGAGCTCCCAGGGGAGAGGGAAAAGCGTTTGCTGAATCTGCATCTTGGTGAGCTGCTTTCCTTGCTGGAGACATCACGCTGCTCAGTTTGTGGAAGTCTGTCATGAACCTGTTGAGGATGATGTTGTTCAAAAAGTCAGGCTACATGAGAGGACATTGTGAAGAAGGAATATTTTCTCTTTGCTACAACCTGTTCGACCTGCTTCTATTGGATAGAAGGTGCTTGGGTCGAAGTTGTAGTGGTTGTAGTGTCCTTTTGTTCCCCTATTAAATAGATTGTGAAGAAGTTGAATTTTGAAGTATGAGATACTACATTGCAACACTTTTTAGGTGGAACAGTAGTCAGAACTACCTCTGGTATTCTCTAGAGATGAACCCCCAGAGAAACAAAGACACTGTGGGGTTGAGACTCATAAATAATGTGGCACATCCACATATATGGTTGTCCCAAGAGAACATCACATACATCTAGTGGGGCAACATCACATAATACCCAATCCTTGAAGAGTTTGATGCTATATGACAATTGACATTGCTGGCTAACACGGAGATCTCGTCCTTAGCGAAGCCACCCGTTGTTGTATGGCTGCGGGTGTGGTGTTGTCGATAATCCCATTTGTTTGACAACCTTTGCTGAGATGAGGTTTTTATGGCTTCCGCTATTAGCAATAAAATGTAGCAGGGTCCTATTCACTCACATCTGTGAATGAAAAAGGCGCTCCCCCTCTTCAAAATCTATTGGTTCTTCTGGTTGAATTGATGTGGTCGTGACAATAGCAGTGGGGTCTGCATCAATGATATGTCCTTTACCAGTATTTTCAGAATTAGAACTTGAATCAGGGTTTAGCTCCTTATCTTTGATCTCAGCCACCAATGACTATTTTGAGTGACATTCATCGGTGTTGTGCTAGGGGATTTTGTGGAAATCACACCATTTTCCAGTGTCCTTCTTTGTCTTTCCATGACCCTTCTTTTAATGTGGCTTGAACTGGTTTTCAGGAGACTGTTTGTTAGGGACATCTTTGTCATACTTTGGTTGTTGCGGATTTTTAGAACCAAAATTATGTTTGTTCTGGTGCTTAAATTTCTAGTCGATTTTAACAGCATATCGATAGGCGACAATAAGTGATGAGATGTCTAGAAAATCCCTTTCAGTTTGGATGTATCTGTGTAGAGCCCTACGGTATTTAAGAAACAAATGTCGTTCATAATCTTTCAGACCCATATTGCTGCACAAGGTATGGAAGGTATTGGTGAACTCTGGAATTTCTTGGCCCCTCTGTTGCTGCAATGTGGTCCATATCATGTACTACTCCTCATAGTTTCCAATAGGGTAATATTGTTCCTTTACCGAATCCACAAAAAATCCCAAGTGGGATTGACCCCATATATTTCAAACTCCTCTCTGGAGCTCTTCTCCAAATAAGTTTCCCACCAATGTTTGACACGTGGGAGAGATTTAAGGAGTGTGAAGGTGATCTTTTCTTTGTCGGAAAATTTGTGAACAGAGAAATAACCTTCTAGAAGATTTAACCATTTGTCTAGGAATTTTGCATCTATCTGTCCTTCAAATACATTAATATCAAAATTAAATTGTACCTCGAAAGGCGAGGTGCCTCCAAAGTGGCCACTTGATGAATATGCACCTTTTAATATCGACAAGCATTGAAGGATGTGGGAAAAACTATCCATCATTTTGTCCCTCTGTCGTGTGAGAGCTTTCTCAAGCAACAGGCTGATAGGATCGTCTGCTCTGTCGTTTTTCTTTTCTTCCGCCATTGAGGGTTTCTTAGGTGTGCGAGAGAGATTTTCCTCAAGAGAGACAATATCGAGACCCAACTTTCTATACTCAGACCTCGTCGGGGACATGCACTGAAAAAAATGACCAAGAACAACTTGCTCTGATACCACTGATCCAGATTATTTTTGGCACGACATGAGAGCGGAGATATAATAAATAAATGCATAGAGATATCATAGGTATTCAATAATATATTAGAAATGTATCATAGGTGCAACCATAAACACAAATATACAGTAATACATGATTTCTATCAATGAAAGAAATGTACAGAGACTGTAAAAATATAGAGTCAAAGACTCACTAGAATGGTGATAGATTATCTCTGAGAAGAGATGTGATGTCTACTTGCATTCACAAGAAGATAATTACAATGAGTGTCTAAAGGCATTTTTAAAATAAATAGGAATTCCAAAAATCCTAGACATCCAAAAACATAAACCTAGGAGATAAAGTGCCAAAAGTCATGTGGGCCCCATTTGGGTAAGTTAATACATCAACTTCCTCGGGTTGTAACTTTTGCATACGATCTTCGTTTTAGGTGTATGATAGATCATTGGAAAGGTATCGTTGAGGAGATTAATTTTGGGGGTTGAATCATGCCTTTGTTCATCATTGACAACTAAGATCTCAAAAAACCTTCATTTGGGCCCTCAAAATGGAGTCAGAAGTTAAAAACTGCCAAAAATAGTTAATTGCCAACTTTGCCAGAAAACTGTTTTGAGCCAGTCGAAAAAGGTGGTTGGCCACCGATATCCACTTGGATAAATCCTCCATCCTTAGGAAGCAATGGTATCCATTGTTTTGAGTTCCCAGGGGAGAGGGAAAAGTGTTTGCTGAATCTGCATCTTGGTGAGCTACTTGCCTTCCTGGAGACATCACACTGCTCAGTTTGTGGAAGTCTGTCATGAACGTGTTGAGGCTGAGGCTTTTCAACAATTCGGGCTAAATGAGAGGATGATGTGCATAAGGAATATTTTCTCTTTGTTGCAGCCTCGTTGACCTACTTCTGTTGGATAAAAGGTGCTTGGGGTGAACCTGTAGTGGTTGCAATGTCTTTTTGTTACCCTTTTGAATAGATTGTGAAGAAGCTGAATTTTGGAGTATGAGATACTACCTTGTGACACTTTTTTGCTGGAACAATAGTTAGAACTACCTTTGGTATTCTGTAGATATGACCCCCCAGAGAAACAATGACACTGTGGGGTCAAGACTCATAAACATCGTGGTGCTTCTACATATATGGTTGGCCCAAGAGAACATCATAGTTATCTAGTGGGGAAACATCACATAATACCTCATCCTTGAAGGGTTGGATGCCATATGACAATTGAAATTGCTGGTTGATATGAAGATCTCGTCCTTGGTGAAGCCACCCGATGTTGTATGGCTGTGGGTGTGGTGTTGTCGACAATCCCAACTGTTTGACGATCTCTGCTAAGATGAGGTTTTTATGGCTATCACTATCAACAATTAAATGCCTCAGGATCCCCTTCACCCACATCTGTGAATGAAAAAGGTGCTCCTCCTCTTCAGGATCTGTTGGTTCTTCTGGTTGAATTGATGCGGTCGTGACAATAGCAATGGGGTTTGTATCAATGATCTGTCCTTTATAAGTATTTTTAGAATCAGATTATGAATCAAGGTTTGGGTCCTTGTCTTTGATCTCAGCCACCAATGATTATTTTGAGTGACGTTCATCGTTGTTGTGCCAGGGGATTTTGTGAAAATCGCACCATTTTCTGATGTCCTTCTTTGTCTTCCCGTGACCATTCCTTTAATGTGGCTTGGACTGGTTTTCTGGAGACTATTTGTTAGGGACATATTTTTCATACTTTGGTTGTTGGGGATTTGGAGAACCAAAATCCTGTTTGTTCTGGTACTTAAATTTCTGCTCGATTTTAACAGCATATCGATAGGCAACACTGAGTGATGAGATGTCTAGAAAATCCATTTTAGTTTGGATGTATCTATGTAGAGCCCCATGGTATTTCATAACCAAATGTTTTTCAGAGTCTTTGATACCCAGCTTGGTGCGCAAGGTATGGAAGGTATTGGTGAACTTCGGAACTGCTTGGCTCCTCTCTTTCTGCATTGTGGTCCATCTCATGTACTGGTCCTCATAGTTCCCATTAGGGTAATATTGTTCCTTTACAACATCCACAAAAAAATCCCAAGTGGGAGCAACTCCATATATTTCAGACTCCTCTGTGGAACTCTGCTCCCAATAAGTTTCCCACCAATGTTTGACATGGGGGAGAGCTTTAAGGAGTGTGAAGGTGATCTTTTCTTTGTTGGAAAATTTGTGAACAAAAAAATAACCTTCTAGCAGATTTAACCATTTGTCTAGGGCTTCTGCATCTATCTATCCTTCAAATACAGGAATATCAAAATTAACTTGTACCTTGAAAGGCAAGGTGCCTCCAAAGTGGTCACTTGATGAAGATGCGCCTGTTTCTATCGGCAGGCATTGAAGGAAGTGGGAAAAATTCTCCATCATTTCATCCCTCTTTCGCGTGAGAGCTTGCTCAAGCAACAGGTTGATAGGATCGTTTGCTCTGTCATTTTTCTTTTCTCCACCATTGAGGGTTTCTTGGGTGTGCGAGAGCTATTTTCCTCAAGAGAGACAAGATCGAGACCCAACTTGCTATACTTAGACCTCGTTGGGGACATGCATTGAAAAAAATGACCAAGAACAACCTGCTCTGATACCACTGATCTAGATTATTTTCGGCACAAAATGACAGCGGAGATATAATAAAGAAATGTATAGAGATATCATAGGTATTCAATAATATAACAGAAATGTATCAGATATGCAACCATAAACACAAATATATAGTAATAAACGATTTCTATTAATGAAATAAATGTACAGAGACTCTAAAAATACAGAGTGAAAGACTCGCTAGAATTGTGGCAGCTTATCTCTAAGAAGAGATGTGATGGCTACTCGCATTCACAAGAAGATGATTATAATGAGTCTCTGAAGGAATTTTTACAATAAGAATGAATGCTAAAATTCCTAGACATCCAAAAACCTAACCCTAGGAGATGAAGTGCCAAAAGTCATGTGGGCCCCGTTTGGGTAAGTTAGTACATTAACTTCTTGGGGTCGTAACCTTTGCATACGATCTCCATTTTAGGCATATGATAGCTCGTTGGAAAGGTATCATCGAAGAGATTCATTTTGGGGGATCAATAATGATTTTGTATATCATTGAGAACCATGATCTCAAAAAACCTCATTTGGGTCCTCAAAACGGCCCTGGAAGTTAAAAACTGCTAAAAATAGTAAATTGCCAAATTTGCCAGAAAACTGTTTTGAGCAAGTCGAAAATGGTGGGTGGCCATGAATATCCACCTGGATCAATCCCCCCTCCTTAGGAAGCAATGGTCTCCATTGCGTTGAGTTCCTGGGGGAGAGGGAAAAGCGTTTACTAAATCTGCATCTTGGTGAGCGGCTTGCCTTGCTCGAGACGTCATGCTACTCAGTTTGTGGAAGTCCATCATGAAACTGTTGAGGCTAAGGCTGTTTAACAAGTCAGGCTATATGAGAGGACGATGTGTAGAATGAATATTTTTTCTTTTCTACAACCTTGTCGACCTGCTTCTATTGGATAGAAGGTGCTTGGGGTGAAGCTGTAGTGGTTGTAGTGTCCTTTTGTTCCCCTTTTAAACAGATTGTGAAGAAGCTGAATTTTGCAGTATGCGATACTACCTTGCAACACTTTTTAGGTGGAATAGTAGTTGGAACTACCTCTAGTATTCTGTAGAGATGACCCCCCAGAGAAACAATGACACTGTGGGGTCTAGACTCATAAACAACGTGGTGCTTCCACATATATGGTTGGCCCAAGAGAACATCATAGACATCTAGTGGGGAAACATCGCATAATACCTCATCCTTGAAGGGTTGGATGCCATATGACAATCGACATTGCTGGCTGACACGAAGATCTCATCCTTGGCGAAGCCACCCGATGTTGTATGGCTGTGGGTGTGGTGTTGTCGACAATACTAACTATTTGATGACCTCTGCTGAGATGATGTTTTTCTGGCTTCCGCTATCAAAAATAAAATGCAGCGGGGTCCCCTTCACCCACATCTGTGAATGAAAAAGGCGCTCCCGCTCTTAAGGATCTGTTGGTTCTTCTAGTTTAATTTATGTAGTCGCGACAATAGTAGTGGGGTCTGCATCAATGATCTTCCCTTTACCAGTAATTTCAGTATCAGATTCTGAATCAGGGTTCGGTTCCTTGTCTTTGATCTCGGCCACCAATGACTATTTTGAGAGACATTCCTTGGTGTTGTGCCAGGGGATTTCATGGAAATCGCACCATTTTTCGGTGTCCTTTTTTGTCCTCCCGTGACCCTTCTTTTCACGTGGCTTGGGCTAGTTTTTGGGAGACTGTTTGTTAGGGACGTCTTTGTCATAGTTTGGTTGTTGTGGATTTGTAGAACCAAAATCCCATTTGTTCTGGTGCTTAAATTTCTGCTCGATTTTAACAGCATACCGATAGGCATCACCGAGTGATGAGATGTATAGAAAATCCATTTCAGTTTGGATGTATATGTGTAGAGCCCCATGGTATTTCATAACCAAATTTCGTTCGGAGTCTTTGATACCCATTTTGGTGCGCAAGGTATGGAAGGTATTGGTGAACTCTGGAACTTCTTGGCCCTTCTCTTGCCACAGTGTGGTCCATCTCATGTATTGGTCCTCATAGTTGCCAATGGGGTAATATTGCTCCTTTACCACATCCACAAAAAAATACCAAGTGGGATCGACCCCATATATTTCAGACTCCTCTATGGAAATCTGCTCTCAACAAGTTTCCCACCAATGTTTGACATGGGGGAGAGCTTTAAGGAGTGTGAAGGTGATATTTTCTTTGTATAAAAATTTGTGAACAGAGAAATAACCTTCTAGCATATTTAATCATTTGTCTAGGGCTTCTGCATCTATCTGTCCTTCAAATACAAGAATATTAAAATTAACTTTGCACCTTGAAAGGCGAGGTTAGTCCAAACTGGTCACTTGATGAATATGTGGCTTTTGTTATTGGTAGGCATAGAAGGATTTGGGAAAAATTCTCCATCATTTCGTCCCTCTGTCGCGTGAGAGATTGCTCAAGCAACAGGCTGATAGGATCGTCTGCTTCATCATTTTTCTTTTGTTCCACCATTGAGGGTTTACTGGATGTGCGAGAGTGATTTTCCTCAAGAGAGACAAGCTCGAGACCCAACTTTCTATACTCAGACCTCGTCGGGGACATGCACTAAAAAAAATGACCAAGAAAAGCCTGCTCTAATACCACTGATCCAGATTATTTTCACCACGAAATGATAGCGGAGATATAATAAAGAAATGCATAGAGATATCGTAGGTATTCAATAATATAACAGAAATGTATCATATATGCAACCATAGACATAGATATACAGTATTACATGATTTCTATTAATAAAAGAAATGTACAGAGACTGTAAAAATACAGAGTGAAAGAGTCGCTATAATGGTGGCAGCTTATCTCTGAGAAGAGATGTGAAGGCTACTCACATTCGCAAGAAGATGATTACAATGAGGCTTTAAAGGAATTTTTACAATAAACAAGAATGCCAAAAGTACTAGACATCCAAAAATCTAACCCTAGGAAATGAAGTGCCAAAAGTCATGTGGGCCCCATTTGGGTAAGTTAGTACATCAACTTCCTGGGGTCGTAACTTTTGCATACGATCTCCGTTTTAGGCGTATGATATCTCATTGGAAAGGTATCGTTGAGGAGATTAATTTTGGGGGATCAATAATGAAATTTGATATAATTGAGAACCTCTATCTCAAAAAATGTTGATTTGCCAAATTTGCCAGAAAACTATTTTGAGCCAGTCAGAAAAGGTGGGTGGCCACCGATATCCACCTGGATCAATCCTCCATTCTTAGGAAGAAATGGTCTCCATTGCATTGATTTCCCAGGGGAGAGGGAAAAGCGTTTGCTGAATCTGCATCTTGGTGAGTTGCTTGCCTTGCTGGAGACGTCATGCTGCTCAGTTTGTGGATGTATGTCATGAACCTGTTGAGGCTGAGGCTGTTCAACATGTTGGGCTACATGAGAGGACGGTGTGTAGAAGGAATATTTTTTCTTTTCTACAACCTTGTCGACTTGCTTCTGTTGGATAGAAGGTGCTTGGGGCGAAGTTGTAGTGGTTGCAGTGTCCTTTTGTTCCCCTTTTGAACAAATTGTGAAGAAGATGAATTTTGCAGTATGAGATACTACCTTACGGAACCTTTTAGGTGGAACAGTAGTCAGAACTACCTCTGGTATTCTGTAGAGATGACCCCCTAGAGAAAAAATGACACTATGGGGTCGAGACTCAAAAACAGTGTGGCGCTTCCACATATATAGTTGGCCCAAGAGAACATCGCAGACATCTAGTGGGGCAACATCACATAATTCCTCATCCTTGAAGGGTTGGATTCCATATGACAATCGACATTGGTGACTGACACAAAGATATCATCCTTGGCGAAGCCACCCGATGTTGTATGGCTGCAGGTGTGGTGTTGTAACCAATCCCAACTATTTGAGGACCTTTGTTGATATGAGGTTTTTCTGGCTTTCACTATCGACAATAAAATGCAGCAGGGTCCCCTTCATGCACATTTGTGAATGAAAAAGGTGCTCCCCCTCTTTTAGGATCTGTTGGTTCTTCTAGTTGAATTGATGCGGTCATGACAATAGCAGTGGGGTCTACATCAATGTTCCGTCCTTTACCAGTATTTTCAGAATCAGATTCTGAATCAAGGTTCAGCTCCTTGTCTTTGATCTCGGCCACCAATGACTATTTTGAGCAACATTCATCGGTGTTGTGCCAGGGGCTTTTGTGAAAATCGCACCATTTTATGGTGTCCTTCTTTGTCTTCCCATGAACCTTCTTTTCATGTGGCTTGGACTGGTTTTTGGGAGACTGTTTGTTAGGGATGCCTTTTTCATACTTTGGTTGTTGCAGATTTACAGAACCAAAATCCCATTTGTTC
>CBVK0100740422.1:0-11006 GCA_900067695.1 Picea abies
CGAGATCGGTCTCGGCATTCCTGCTGAACCGCTCTTCCGATCTCACTTTGGGCTTATATCCCAACATCCCTTGTGGAGAGCACATGAGGATATGTCAAGGGAGTTGACCTTGACGTCACACGCTCTGGGGAGTTAACCCTAAGTGTTCCTAGAGGGAGTAGCTTCTAGAAGTCCACATGGGAGTGCCATGTGTGACAAACCTTTTGCTAATATGGTGGTTATGTACCACTAGCGGAGATTGTGTGTCTCTAGACAGTAGCTGTGTACTACTATGGAAAGATACCTCCCTAGCTAAGATGGAGTGTTGATGTTTCAGCATCAGGTGGACCTTCTCCTAGATTGGGCTGCAGACCAAGGGAGATAGGATACATTTATCTTAAAGGTGCACTTGTGGTAAATGGGCCCAGACGTAGTCCTTCCTTGATCATGACAAGGAATAATATGGACTTGAGGTGCTTGAAGTGTTTTCCACATCTCAGTTAGCATCAGGCTGACATTCACTCATAGGTGTGTACTTGTGGTGAAAGATCCTAGTGTGGTCTTTGTCTTAGTCATGGTGATTTGACAAGGAATAATAAAGACTCAAGATGCTATATGCTATTACATGCGGACCCAGAGTGAGCCTGATCTCAAAGAGAGTGAATTGGCTCAAAAGGGAGAGTCACAGAAGGAGTTTCTCGTCGGTTCAGGTGGGAGAGAGACGTCTCCCAAGACTGGCAGACAAGTGTCATGAGTCTAGGGTGAAGTTTGTATACTTCATAGACAAGCTTGACATGTCTCCCTCGTTGAGAGAGAGTGTTGATGTTTGGACAACATCGAGAAGACATTCACTTAGATTAATAATTAATAATATAATTATTGATTATTAAATACTATATATAATAAGTAAATGATAATAATAAATAGTTATTGATTATCCAAGGGACGCATCCCTTCATGGATGGTCACCATATGTTCCCTATATATGGAACACTCATCATTGTAATAATATATCAATCATATCTCATATGAAGAAAAACAACAAAAAGATGATAGACCTCTTCTCCTAACAAGCAAATATGTACGAAGCATCCAATATAAGGTTCATTTGAACATAATGATGCAACTCACTAAACTACTCTTATCTATCCCCCATCACAGAAGAACTATTCTATTGACTTTCATAATTCTTTACAAGAGGCAGGCTGCCATAGCTGACCAGTAGTTCTGAGATACTTTCGCCACAAATCCTAAACTAAATATATTATTTTAGATCCATTTAAAAAACTGAATCCTCCTATCAACAAGCCTAAGATATTGAACTGGTTATAGACAGTACATTATTTGTCCCTCCTTGCATTGGAAAATTTTTCTAAAGCAAGGAGATGAGGCATTTGACACAGCGACAAAATAGGAGAAATCAGAAATCCATTACTAAAACTCTATAATATGTTTTTCAATTACAATCTCCAGAGTGAGCTTAATTATTAGTCTGCTAGTAATATAATAAATAGGCCATCACTGCAGTCTTGTAGGTATTTGAGAATCGTTTCAATTGAACTTCTGGAAGCCACATAACAACGTCAGCTTGAAGTTCAACATGCTGAGAAACAAAAATATTACACGATGTCACATTTAATGTGGTTTAGTAGGCCAAATAGATTTAAAACAAGAAAACCTTTTGTTGCCGATTAGAGAAAGTTATGCCCTGCTACATGTTGATGAAACTACGGAATAGGTGCTTTTTAAACAGTAGGACAAAAGGGCTATATTCCAGAAGGAAATTTAATATAATGAAACAGCTAAAATCAACTCACTAAGTTGATTCAAGAGGCCCTCAATTTTCAAGGGAACCTTGATGAATATTAGAAACACCTACAAATACTTTTCCATACTCACTTAAAAGGTATCCTTCAAATTAATTCACCGTGAAGAATATAAGTTAACTGCAATCCATATTAATTTCCAACAAAATTAATTCACCATGGCGAATATAAGTTAACTGCAATCCATATTAGTTTCCAACATTCTTAAAGTACAATATATTTTTTTGCAAACATATATTTAGAGAATTCTTACTACTGTTGTTTGTCCACAACAGTACTTCATCGAGAATAAATAATAGCAACTTTAGAAAAATTAGCCAGTAGATAGTCAATGAATTATCCTTAATCTGTATGTATCACTTTTGCATTATAGAGCAACACAATATCCCTTTGATTCTATCGATTTTCTTCAATGCCTGTACAAAGTCATGATAATTGATTCCTTGTTTTAAAGTACGGCCTGTGATATTTCAAGTTACAGAAAACTTATGTCACTTCCATAGACTTCCTCTTGATGTATGTTATGTAGCTTCCTATCATTCCTTTTACAGTTTTACTCCACTTCTACCATTGTGTGACTATCTCAGGCACTTATGTGCAGATTGCACAAAAGAGCAGCGACTATTGAACTGGCTTTGACCTATCCTGCAAATCTCCCGAAAATTTGTTGCACAATAGCATAGTCGACTAGTTTTAGTGAAAATTTGAAATATAGCTTCCAGCCAGTGAGAGTCCGAACAATTGATTTCAAGCTGTGAGATTTTGTCCCATTATGATTCGTGTCCCAAGCCTATTCATTTGCTTCTCCCATATGTTACTTTTTTATTTGTTTCGCTTGCCAGACAACCTCTTCTCAGTTGTGCAAGAAGAATAATACATTACCAACTTTCAGTTTTATTATATAAATCTTAAGGTCAATTTAATGTTTACACGTGTGCTTGAATACTAAGAAATTGATAGGGAAAAATCATTTACGAAATAGGCAAGGCACATTGACAACAAGCCTTGTAAAAAAGTGATGCATGTAGCTAACAATTCCTCTAGAGAAAATAGTATAAATGGATGGACAACATGGATCCTTAGGATGAGGCAAGATTCAAAAGTTGCCTGCATAAGGCTGGAGTCAAAAGTCCCTTGGGTGAGAGTAAATCATCTCACAAAAAACTATGAGCATGATGATTTGCCAAAAGTCCTTGAACTGAAGCAAGAATCAAAAGACCATTGGGTAAGGCCACGGTGTGCTTTACTCTGGCCCCGGTTGGACAAGTAACAAGCATCATAAGGGATGCCTCAATAGTCTTATACATGTTTGTTGTAAAATTTGACATGTTGGTAAAATAGAGAAAACCTGTTTGTGATTCTTCAACTCTCCAGTATACCATATACAAGACGTATCATCTAAGGTGTCAATTCAGTTCGAAGGCCCTTCAACATATATGGTATGATTGGTACTCCTATAAACTTGTCCTGAATTATGGTTCCCCCAGATCAATTACCTTGTACTAATTTTTGGTGCTTTGAGCTTGTTTGCGGAAAATTCGATTAGTACCAGAAGTAGAATGAGAGCTGCAATAATCTCTTGCCCATGATACAACTATCATTTTAAGAGTTTAAGTGGATATTTCGTTTTAACGTGTGTTTCAATTGGTTTGAGTTGCTTCTCTGGTCTTTGGTAATGCATCTGCGCTCAGTATTATAATCTCTTTGGCAGCTGCAATGTAAGTATGTTTTTGAAGGGGTTGTAGGTTCTGTTCATGCTTTTCAGAAATTGGCATTTGATGAGGTAACAGTTCAAACTTCAAACAAAGGCCAAGGGATTTTTGCTCATTAACGATGCAAAGAATGTCTCTGCACAAGCTTATTATGACCTTATTGTAGCTTTAACTGAGTAAAGGTAGAAAGCCAGTCATATCATACATTTCTGACTTTTTTGGTATAATATAAGTAGTAATACTCCCAAAAAAAGACAGTTGAATGCAGATTATTAGAGCATGTCTTAAGTCAAATACTAATTCTCTGTAGCTGACCATATTGAAAATCCATAAATCATGTGATTGTATAGTGCCTACAAAATAAATAAAAGATTAACACTCTAGTGGAACCTAACAGACACATAACGTAGCACATTGCAAAAGAGAAACAGAAAAAATTGGAACTCTCAAAGCAATTGATGTGTCACAAATTGCATCTTTCATAACAAACCAGAATAATTGACAGAAAAAAAAACAACAAGAAATAACATTATTTGAATGGGCTGGCTGTCTATTAAAATTGCTTTCTGTTTCAGGACACAAAGAGGACGTATCAGATAAGCGCAAGAGAACTGCAAGCACCTTGTAAATGAGTATTATTCCTACCGACTAAGATTACTCATGAAAAGGAATAGTAAAGATGTTACCTTTCTCAATTTCAAAACTCAAACTAAAGGAGAGACACAGGCCTGACATACTCGATTCAGGTTTGTTTACAAAGTAAACAGAATCCAGATGCCCTTTCCAGTAAGAATTCTTACACAATAAAGGAAACACGAGATCTTTAATCAAGGAAATAAAGCCTGATGGAGAAGCCCAAGGTTTTCAGGATATCCCATCATCAAATTCAAGTTTTGCAGTGCTTGACCCGATGCACCCTTGACAAGGTTATCAATCTGTAAAAATAACAATGAAAAGTGAAAAAAACTTAAAAGGGGATTAAAAAACACGTAAGAAGCATCACAGAAAGAAGTGAATACTAATAAATACTTCATCAAAAATGCATAGGCTAAGAATTTATACCACAGAGATTATAATAGCTCTTCCAGGAATACGATCTTCAAATACATTCATGAAGCAGTAATTTGAACCCCGGACATTACGAGTATGTGGTACAGCTTTTTTTTGCAGCAAAATAACAAATTCCTCATCCTGTAACAATTTATTCACGTCAGAATAATACAGATTGATATTTCCAACATGTGAATTTCTTATGTATTGACAAAACACATTCAGGAGACTAAAATTCTCCAATTTGCCTTTTTTGGGGCTTTTGAACCAACTACAAGAAGAGAGTTGACAAGAAGTTCTTAAAGTACGAAAAATCTATAATGAGCACAATTGTCAATTTGACTATTTCATTTTTCCTTTAATGCATTTTGTAACCATTGTTTTTGACACCTTAAGAAAATATTCAATATTACTAAGAGATGTAAAATCTCAATTGCCCATTTATAAATAATTGTTTTCTTTGTAGAATGTACTCTAACAAGAAGACTAATTTCTGCTTCCACATCAATATGGTCCTCAACTCATATCCTTTTTATCTTCTTCTATTGAAATGTACTTTAAATTAGTTTTTATTTAAGATTACTGGGTTTCTTATTCCTATCTCCATTCTCGTTTGTATCTCTTAGCAGGTGAGTCCACCTTTTCTAGTTATTCCTGCCTGTACCCTCAAGTTTTGCTGTTTTGCTCTCAATTCTCCATACAGCTAAATCTTCACTGTCATGTCATTTTTCTTTCTTTTCACTCCCGACTTTTCTTTGACACACCATAACCACTCTTGGGTGGTGGAGTAGCACAACAAGGAAAGATGAAGAAGACACACGAGATGGAAAACTATAATGTATTATTGACATCAAAGAGGAATACGGGATGGCTGAGCAGCCCAAAAGGGCTGCCAGCATTCTCTCGACCTCGCAACAGTCAGCTGACCATCTCTCCCATATAAAATAATCTATACACGAACAAATATAAGTTATAGGTAATTAAACTAATACAATTAATAATATAATCGATATTTTAGTAACAATATGTACTAATACCTAGGCTACCAATGTCCTCATCATCTCCCCACTTATTTTGTACTTCTTTTAGCTATATACTTCAGTGTTTTTCTGCTTCTGATAGAGTAGTAATAGTTGCTTCTTTTGCAGTCTCGTTATGCTTTATAGTGGATGTAATTTTCAGTAAAATTGACCTAATTATTGTGGTCATTCGTTGGACATTAATAAAATTATCTTATCTTATCTATCTCTCAACTCAAAACCTCACATGAACATGGATCTTTAACCAAGAACCTATCTGAAATCTTTAGCAAGGTATCCACTATAATTAGTTTTATCATCATTCCAATAACTTATCAACCAAAAAAGGGTACTTCATCCCAAAGTACATGTGATATCGTAGCTTACAACATCAAAACACATACCTAAATAACCAACCTTAGCACTCTCCATGTCAATGATTTGAAGTTCCCTTATGGTGCACTTGCCATCTATAAGACTATCAAGGCAACCAGTGATCACAGCCATAGTTCAAGCACTGATTATGAGGCTGACTGAGATATATAAGCTCTTTGCACAAGATTCAGAGGTCATCTTTAATTCATTATCCTGCAAACCTACTAGTTAGATTTCATGTTGGTTTTGAGGTGGACCTGTTGACCACCTATCCAACTAGGTGTCAACGTCATGTACCATGAAGATATGTACATTGTGCCATGACAAAGTTTGAAGACCTATGGCTCAGCAGGGAAATTTTGCCCCCAAAACTTTTATTTCTCTCTCTTCTTCTCCACGGAATGTCTGCTCCCCTGCGTGGGAAATTTTGTAATGTAACATGTTAATATGGGTCAAGTTTTGTAATGATTTAGTGGCCTAGGACTTTATCATTAGGGAAGTCCTTTCATCGAGTGTTTTTTTCCTAAGGTAATTAACTTTGTTTTTACAGCGATTTTAATTACTTAATTTTTTCACTCAATAATCCTCCAAAATGGTGAAAGGCGTTCTAATGATCGAGACCAGTAGGTGATTAAGGGCTACAAATGTTGTAAATGACCATGCTTGACATCTCCTAGTTCTGGTTTCTTTTAACGAAAATTTTTCCAAGTTTATTGGTTGTTTTGCAGCTTTTCCAACAAGTTTTACTTGATGTTTTTCTGCAGATCTAAACCAGTTAAGGGGAGGTGTTTCCCATTTGGAGCCACAAATCATCAACAAACAACCTCCCAAGTAAGGGTATTGAATACCCTCTTCTTCTTCTACATTCTACATTGTAAGCAAGCCCAAAGAGAGTCTCTTGGGCTTGCATTTCTCAAGCTTTTTAAAATTTCTGCAATTGTTTATTTCTTTTGCCTACAACTAGCAAAGAGGCTTGGCTTTGCCACCCATGATAAATCGTAAGGCTAGAACTTAGAGTTTATTTTTTGTTTAAGCTTTCATTTTTGTTGCCCCACTTGTCCTTATGGGAAGGTTGTGTGGCTAGGTTTACTTGCTTATTGTTTCAAGTTAAGCTCTTTCATTTCCATACCCACTTTGGCACAAAATCGGTAGGCTAGTCCTCCTCCTTGTGCCTTAGTTGAGGTTGCTCATTTTTATTTTCAAGTATCGTTTGCCCCACTTGTCCTTAAGACAAGTTTGAGTGGCTAGGATTGTCATTTACTTTCCAAGTTATTTTATTGCATTCTTTAATTATTTTGCCTACACCTAGCAAAGAGGCTTGGCTTTGCCACCCATGCTATATCGTAAGACTTGTCTATAGTTTAGCTAGCAATTCGTTATCTTGTCTATAAGTGTTCAATCTCTAGTTTCAAATTCTTTACTTGCTTGTCTTGCAAAGTCATTACATTGTTATCTCTTGCTTAAGTTGTGCAACTATCTAATTGGTTAATTTATCTTGTATCTTAAGCATAGATCTTACACTTTGCAATTTCATTTCAAGTTATTCATTTTTGCTATCTAGACTAGGAGGATCAATTTATCTAGTTTAATTAGGCACCCTTTACTGGTACAAATTTTCTCCACCAAAAATGAGGCTTTTGGAGGCTACAGGGGGTGCTAAGTCAAGGATGACTTCATGGCACTCGATGTCCCCCTTGATGAGCGCCCAAGTTTTACGGGTTGACCTGTGGAGCTAGGGTAGGGCCTTGTTTGCCCTACTTCTTGAGCACCCAGCAATCATTTTGGCCAAAGCGGTAAGAGTCTAGGGGTAGTCACATAGCTTAGGTTTGTTTCACATTAGCTTAAGTCCCCCTAATCAAAGAGAGACTCTTAAAATTTATCTAAAATTTACCTAATACATTTCACAACACTTGCTCTCCATTTTCAGCATCTTTTAAGTTGTGTAAACCTTGTTGTTCAAGGTCTCTTTTACATGCTCATGGTTTGATTCATCTCTACCTTTCATTGCAAGCATTTCATTCCAAGTTGTGTAGACCTTGATGTTCAAGGCTTTCATTTACATGCTTATGGTTTTTCACTAGCATTTCATTTCCAAGCTTTTCATTTTTAAATTTGAGCATTTATTTTCAAGTTCATTTGTGGTTGAAGTGGTTTTTTGTTCAAGGGCAGGCTGCCATCAAGTTGCACACCATCTCTTTGGGGCACTTGGTGAGTGGTTTCCCCCTTTGATAAGAAGTTGCGCACTTCCTTTTTGGGACCTCTTTCATCTCTTGAAGTTGCGCACTTGCTCTTTTTCCTGCATTTTCAAGTTACATGCTTATGGTTAGTTAGTTGTGAGTTCATTGGCTTTTGTTCATCTATTGTTGTACATCTTTCTAACTCATTCTTTTGTTCATATTGTAACTTACTTTACATTGTATAATTGTCATTGTTTTGATTCATCTTGTACTTAGTGTAAAGCTATTCTCTGTAATTAGATCTTTTAATTCTTGTAACCTTTGTATAGATTTAGTTGATCTCTTTCCCAACATTTAGGCACTAGTCTTAGTTCACCTTAGGGAAAGGTTTGATTGTCATTTGAAATTGTGCATTGCATTGTTGCTTGCCATATAGGTTAGATTTCCCCCTAACTTAACTAAACTAAAATCAACTCCTAGAATTCACTTAATAATTCACATAGTAACTAGCGTCTACCCCCCTAGGATCCCTAGGAGTAAGCCTAGATGGAAGAAGTCCAAATCGAGATGACAGTGAGTTTGGACTTAGGCATTGTGCCTCCAAGGACACACCAAGTGGATTGAGACTTTTCCACGTTTGTAGGTGTGTATAAGGACGGCAACACATTGATTTGTTTAATGTTGACAACGATTGATCTTCACGAGACTTCAATGTTGGTTGTGGATTCGGTTCTTGAAGATGAAAGCTATTGGAGTGCCACTAGAGGTTATGTTTTTCCAACTACGCACTTCTTCTAAACATATACTGTAAGGCCCTTGCCTTGAGTGGCTTTAGGCCCCTCTGTTGCATGATCACCTCGGTGGTCAGTGACCAGCAAGAGTAGACATGACGGAAGATTGATGCCATAGATAAGTTGGTTTTGGGTGCCTTGGCATATTGGCAATGCACATTGCAGACAGTGGCATCTTGCACTAGTTGGACGCACCAAGAGAATCTTGGAAGAGGACTTGGCTAGAGAAGAAAAAGAAGGTTCCCACGAGCAGCCTCGTTCGCAGACATGCACTTTGCATAACGAACAAGCGTAGCTCGAAGAGCTTGATGACTTGGGTGCCTGGACTATATATGGACCGATGAAGTTGGCAGTCCACACTTGGGGGTTGTGAGGGAAGATTGAAGTGCCTTTGGGCACAAGTAGCCAGGGATCATAACCATGGGACGCATGCGTTTGGATGTACACCATTAGGAACGCATCCATTAGGAACACATCCACGGAACACACTTGGTTGCATTGTTGGGCGCACTTGGGAGTAGCCGAATGGACTCGGACGGATTCGAGCACAATCGTGTGGACTCGGTTAGTTTGGGTGCAGTCATGTGCACTGGGTTGACCAGGATGAGTTGGATGAACGAACCGAGACGAGTTGGATGGACAAACCAAGATGAGTTAGACAAACAAACTAAGATGAGTTGGACGGATGGACTAGGCGGACTTGGGACGACTCGGATGAATGGACCAGGCGCACTTGGGACAACTTGAGTGTCACTTGGAAAAACTTGGGCGCACTGCTAGGTGCACTCGTTGGACGTGGACGGTAGGCGAACAAGTCACCAAGGGAAGCAAGTCAACTATATGGGCACTTGGGTCTACCTTGGAACAAAGAGGTTTGCAATTAGACAACAAGACCCATGTAAAAATAGGACGCCTCAAAGTACAAAGTCATAAGAAACAAGTGAAGAGTCATTCACAAGAGTGCAAGGAGTTCTACAGTTGTGCCAAGTTCAAGGTTGGGCACAATGGGACGAATTGCATTGGCCAAGTGAGACGAAGAAGAAGGTAGGATCTATAGTAGACAAGCCTACGCTTTCTTCAAGGGTTGGATTGTGCAAGTCTATTAGGTAGTAAGAAGAAGGTTGTTTTCCTTAGATTCTTTGTATATTTGTAATAGAGTTGCAAGCAGGAGGTTGCAACAACCTTGTTGTATCTTGTAAACATTCTTCATATAATAAGGTGTTAAGCCCTTTCCTTGGCTGCCACCCATACTCATGTGTATTGCGGATGCTTTATAACTGTTGAATGTTATTGCTCCTTCCATTACTATGAATTGGCTAAGTGTTGATATTGGTTAAGTGTTAAGTATTGTTGTGATGTTTTCAAGGTTGCGATTGGACGCATGTCTATTGTGAATTGGCTAAGTGTTGTTAAGTACTACTAGGATGTTTTAAGGATACGGTTGGATGCATGGCTACTGTGAATTGGCTAAGTGTTAAGCACTGCTGGGATGTTTTAAGGTTGTGGTTGGACGCATGCTTATTGTTTGATGAACTAGGTTGTGTTAGATTTATCTATGCATCTAACTTGTTGTAGCTTAAGGTGAAGTTATGGGTAGACCTTAAGTGAAGAGGCGTAATCTGGTTGTAGTAGGCACAGGGTGGCCAAGCTCCTATGGCCAAGGCAAGGCAATGCTGCATGACCTCAGGTGCCAAAACAACTTGAAGAGAACTCAAGTTTGCAACAACAAAAAAATCGGGTAGACTGCAGGTCCGTGACAAGTACCCTTTCAACCTCTTCTCCTTTATCTTAATGGAAAGTTCATTAATTACTATTTTTAACATTGCTCACTATTAGTTAATTCAAATTGTTATGCAAACATTAGGGAACCTAACAACTAATTTTTGTCATCTTATGTAAATTTGTTATTGGAGAGCATTACAATTAATGTCCACATACAACATTAGTTTCCCAAGGTAATACCTTGTAAAAATTTACCAGTTAGTCTTACATTGAAAATACACAAAAATTATGGGACTATAATGGTTGTTATCGCACAGTTTGTAGGAAAGGTTTAGGTAGCTTGAAGTCAAGGCTC
>CBVK0100740426.1:0-10879 GCA_900067695.1 Picea abies
CGCTCTTCCGTTCTCACATCAACCCTCAGTACTTCAAATTTTGAAGTATTTATAATAAATATTACAAACAATCCTATCATTAATGATCACGACGTGGTAGAATCCAAATCTAACTAACTAGATAACAAAATACAGAAATATAGGAACTGCTAATGATCTGTCGGATTCTCCATGTTGATTTCCAGGAAGGTTGTTGGTGAGTCATCAACTTGACTTTGACTGCTCCACGTGTTGATTTGTACATACAACTCATCTTCTAGTTGATCAAGTCACACAGATCGTCCCATCTCTGTTGATTGGGAACTGTGACTATGAGTAGCCTTCAATATACCTCATCCATCTCTATGTATTTGGAGAAAGTTGGCTTAGTGATGAAAATATACTTGATTTCATGTTGGATACTAAGGTCCAACTACAGAGTCTCTAGAAATGCCTTGCCTGTTATGCTACCCTATATTCCTGAAAACTTGGAGCTATCTTTTTCCACCATAGTGATCTTCTTCTTGTAGTCAGAAAGAGTCATCAAAATATCGTTTAGTACCAGTAAACTGGGAAGGCCTTTCTTTTGAAAAGAATCAATATTGTTGAAGAATCTTTTAACTTTGACATACATGGTCTGGGCTCTCTCCTCCATCTGTAGCATTAGTCCTCTCTTGGTTAGAACTTTCTTAACCTCGAGGATAGTCTTTGTCCTATATTCAATTTGCAAGGTTTCAAGCTCCTCCTTTGTCTTCGAATTTAGGAACTTAATGATTTCATTTGCCTCTATGGGCATTTCTCCCAATTCTCCCTTTGTCCTGTCAATGGCCTACCTGCTCCTCAACACCAATTCATGCTTCTCAAATAGGATCTGCACAATTGGCCATATTTCTGTCATGGATTTCGATATATCCATCCAAATGTTCTCCTTGGCTTCTACTAGTGTTTTTCCCAAAACCATTTTCTTCTGTAGCTGTTGTAGTTCCTGCTTAAGTTTCTTTTATGTGTGCCTCTCAGTGTTATAACTGGCCTGGAAGGAGGATTTAAGTTTTTGGAGATCCTCTATCTCCTGTTTCATTATTTTGATTTATGCTCCTTATATGGTCATCTCCTCCATTGACTTTGCTAGAGTTTCATATGTTTCTAGAACTGTCACTGGGGTAGTTGATGGAAGTTCTACTGTGGTAGTTGCTGATGTTGTCGCTGTGATAACTCTTGTGAGGGGAACTGCACTCAGTGGAATGACCTCCATGGGCACTATCTGTTCCTTTTCCTTTACTAATCTTTCCAACTCTTCTTCCATCTCCTTGATCTGGGCGTTCTTCTCCATGATTAATTTTAACATTTCTTCTTTGTGGCCTTCTGTATCGGCTATCTTTTTGGCATGTGAGTCTTCAGTAGCTGGCAATTTTAATTGTTTCCTCAATGATGCTATGTCAGCATTATTTTTCTTTATAAGTTCTTAAGCTACTTTCACATTGGAGGGGTCGTACCCAATTTTAAGTGCCAGCTCTTCTAAAGATTTGATCATGTTGTCCTTTGCAAAATATGACACTTTCTCCAGCTTTAGTTGAGTCTGAACATTGTTCAAAGAAACCTGCAACTTTCCAGAAGTTTTGGAAGTGTTTTCCAATGTTGAGAAAATCATTTCTCTAGTTTGACTATACAAGTCCATCTAGTCAGCTAGGTGTACCTCTACAACATCAAACTTGAAAGTTGACCTTTTGTAATCAGAAATTTCCTTTGGTTGAGGAACCTACGCCTGCAAAAAGGCCATATACATTTTCCCCTTTTCTGTATCAAAGGCTGAGAGAAGTCTATGCTGTGTTGTTGATTTCTGTTTCCAGAATTGGGCATAGGTGCTCTTGGTCAACATCTCATTCTTTTTTTTATCAGATTGTGTTGGCCCTTGACCAAGTTTTGAGGAACACTTGGTCATATTTGACCATTTTTGGACTTCGACAGCTTGTCAAAGATGGATCACAACGCGAAGCAGTGATCGTGGAAGCGAGACCCATTTCTTGGGTCCTTTTTGGGTTTTTGGGGATAATGTAATGGGTATGGGATGTCGGCCCATGGGTTTACCCATGTTTAGGCCTATGTAATGGGTATGGGATGTCGGCCCATGGGTTTACCCATGTTTAGGCCTATTTTGTAAAGTATAAATAAGTAGCTAGGCAATGTAAGATAGGGAAATAAGCTAAGTGGTAGTAAAGTCCTTGTGTATAATGTGTGACCAACTTGCAGAGCTGAGTGCAAGTGTTGTAAGTGCTGAGTGCACGGATTGTAAGAAGGATCTATGCTAGATCTACTCGGGGAAGGAGGATCTGGTGAGGTGTGTGAAAATCTCCTGTCCTATGCAAAGTACAAGTTTGAGCTTTGTGTTGTAACCAGATTGACCAAAGATAATAAAGAAGAAGAAGACTTTGTGGACGTAGCCCCAAGGTGGGGGTGAACCACGATAAACCTGTGTGTTGTGCTCTGTGATTTTACCTAATGTGTTTGTCTCTTTCCATGTTTTGTGCTTTGATATGATTATGTGATGTGCTTTGTTATGATATACTTATATAGATCTACTTTGCTTTGTGCTTCTTAGATGTATGGATGTAGATCTGACATATATGAAAGTGCTAAGTGCTAGACCTATTTTGTTGTTCCTAAGTGCTAACTTAACCTAGTTCTAAGTGAATGATGTGGTGCTCTGCACCATCTGCAGAGTGCCATAAGGGTTAAATACAGATGAATGATCTATGATAAAGTGTTTTCTAAGTGTTAGAATCACAGTTCTGTGTCCTAGCTAAGGTTGCAGACACCTGATTATTGCAACCATGCCTGCCTCTACCTCGGGTGAGACTTCATCTGCTTCGCAGGTGTTGTCGAAAGGGCCAGTAGTTAGGTTTTTTTTGGTGCATTGTTGAAGCATTGAACCTTGGGTCTACCCCTGTGCCAACAAATGGTTCCATTGCCAGGACCTGAAACTATGATTGCTGGGAACTGAGGAAGAAGAAACTTTGTGCAAAAGGAAGCTTTGTGCGTAGATCTGCTGCCCTAGTGTGCAGATTTTTACTTGACTTGTGAAGCTTTGTGCCAGGAATAAGATTAGATTTGAAGAAAGCAAGATCGAATCCGAAGAAAAGAAGCGATATCTAAACGCTCTGTGCTATAAGAAAAGAAAAAGTTGAAATTTCTGAAAGCAAGAAGTCAGATCTGCAGAAAAGAGGTAAGATCTGTAATCTCTGTGCTCTAATAAAGGTAAGAATAGTCAAAAGTTCTTAGATATGGAAGCTTTGTGCTCTGTAGAAGTGAGATAAGTGAAATTTTTTATTTTTTATTTTTTCTAGAACATGGATCTAGGTATGTTTGATAGATTCTTTCCTAGCTTAAAAACTAGGGCATTAATAGATGAAAGAAAGTTTGATATAAATATATCTGATAAGTATAATGATAGATATGTTATACTAACAAATGGATGCAGGATCCTAGAAAGAAATTTTTGCAGGCTAGCCATCATGATCCTAGCGCGCAGTACAAGAAGAGTTGGGGATCATTGAAGAGAAAGAGAGGATTAACTCTTTGTTAAAATTGTAGAATACCATGACATCTTGCTAAGGAATTCCCTGGGAGAAAACCCAGTTGCCTCTATTGTAAGGCTATGGACCATGAAGTACTAGATTTCCCTAGAATGATTGCTAGACTTGAAAAGATGAATATGGAGCAAGCAAACCCTGAAGGAGACCAAGAGACTAAGATTATAGAAGAACCCCAACAAGAATCAGAGAAAGTATTAATAGAGATGAAAAAAAACCTGAAGGAACATAAAGATGTCCGATTACCAGAGATGTTCAAAGAAAAGGAGCAAGTCGAAGAAAGAATAGGGGACTTCGACATTGACTGTATTCTCAATGAAGAAACACAAGTGAACATTATGCCAGAAAGAAATTGGGAAGCTATAGGGAAGCCTGCCATGATTCCTTCATTGGGAGGAATAGGACTATTCAGAGGAAAACTAATGATGTTATGTGGAAAACTTGCTCAGATACCTATGGCAGTCGATGGAACTTCGACAAAAGAAGACTTTGAGATTAGAAAATTCATTGAGGACAACACCCCATTTACTATGCTACTCAGAAAACCTTGGATTGAAAGAGATCAAGCCAGAAAGAAGGAAGAAGAAGAGGTTTTAGAACAACAGAGACAAGAGTTAAAATATTTCATGACTAAAAGGATCACACAGTTAATAAAAGAACAAGAGAACCACTTGAATCCATATGACACTAGAAGACCATATGTCAAGGCCAAAGCTACACAAAAGGATAAAATTTCTACCCCAGACAAAGATGAAGTGATATACCTAAACCCTAGGAGATAATCTCACCAGCACGAAGTGAATATGTCCAAGGAAAATAAGAATCAAGATGAGAAGATAACTACCGAGACGAAGCTCATTGGAAACAAGGCTAGAAATATAAGTAATAAGAAGGCTAAGATTGAAAAATTATAGACGATCCCAGAGGGTACTGCACAACAAGAGACTTTGCAGAATTGGAGCTTCGCCAGGATATTAGAACAACGACATATGCCACTTCGATGAGGTGAAGTAATATAGCCATGGGAACCCAATATAACCATTCGAATGCCGCTCTGAATGGGTCCAAAATCATTTATGGCTCACCACCAGACCATTAGACTATGGCATAATAGACAAAACATAAGTTAATGCAGCCTCGTACCCATTGCAAGAAGACCATTGCTAAGTTTCCCTACTTATTCCATCGCACCATGCACCGAGAATACTTTTTTGCTACGTGAGAATTTGAGCCCGAAACCTGAGATTACTTCACCCTGTGATCATTGCCTTGTTCCCATACTGTTCACTGTAGTCTCTGAATTCACTTCACACCCAAGCTAGTTGACCCAAGCTTGTATGTCGGATGAGCTCAACACTGCTGAGAAAGTAGTTGAAGAAGTTTTGATTGAATTAATGACTGATAGAGTCATGTCGGACCAAGGATTATTTACATGAGTCCAATCATCATCAATGAAAGGACCCCAGGCCTCCCCTTCCACTGCTCGTGCTAGTCCATCCCGACCGACTGATGAGAAACAGACCAAGCATAAGGATGCCATCGCAAATGCCAAGCTTATCCCACACATTCTACCTACTTACTTACCACCTCTAAGTGATGCCATCAACCATGAAAGTGTAACTCGTGACTTCGAGTACACTTTGATCACTGCGTACCTTATGAAAGGGTTGCGTGCAGTTCGTGCTGACCAGGATAAGCTCGCAGCACTAAAATTTAGTGATTTTAACCTTGGAGATCGTAAAGTTTACAGCATGTTGGCCCCACATAAGTTCTTAACCAAGACCAAAGGCAAGAATTCTAAGATTGTCCCATAGTCATGGACCTAGAACCTTGCGCAGTCCACACTGCTTAATGTAATGAAGATCCCTCACTTTGGCAGACACCAGGAAGTCAACGCATGCGTCAAGTTGTTTTTTTGCTACTACCACGGAGGATAGTTATGGTTGGACCTCCGCATCACTGTGTATCCGACCTTGATCAATTGGATCACGGGCCTTAGTATGCAAGGCCTTGACTCACAGGTGTTTTTCCTTGGAAAGACCTCAGACCGAGCACTAGCGCATAGGATAAAATAAAATTATGGCGATGTTGAGAAAGGCATGCAAGGCTACAAGGTAGCCTCTATACAGAGTGGCGCAATGCGCCTTGCCTGTCAGCTGATCGCGGACAAGCTAGTTCGCAAGAACATACCAACACAAGTGACTGGATTCATAGTTGACCTCACAAGGAAGTGCACTGAGGGACTACAGATTAACTGGGTGCAGTACCTTGTAATCCAGCTAGAGCTTGATTGCAGAGAAGTGCAAGACCAAGGGTACAAGTTCCACTTTAGTTGGTTGCTCATACTAATCACTTTCATCGTCTGGGAGCTACCAGAAGGTGCAAATTTTTTGGAGATCGAACCCTTTGAACCACTGGCCGCGAAGTTCTATACGGTGTGGTACTCCAACAACATGAACAAGAAGTGGAAGTCTAATGCCGTCTTCCATGCCTATTACAACCAATTGAAGAAGGAAATCCAGTCTACACCGCGCCTCACCCCAAGCACACTTCATAGGTTTATACCTTTGATAAAATTCAACGCGGACCTCCACTTCACCTATATCACAATGCATGATGATGAGCACAAACAATAGCTCTAGTTGTACTACAAGTTGACAAAAGAAGACTTGGAGTAGATTACCAAGGAATGGTTGACGGACCTCCTTGTTGTAGCAGACCCCACAGAAATGTTCGATGTAGAAATCCCTGAAGCTATGCCGAATACACCTAGACCAAGCAAGACTAAGAAGGATGATGAAGTTCAAGATGTCTATAGCACATCCACGAAGACTACTTCGATCTCACCTGTGTAGGGAGGTGATGGAAAAGAACTAGGTGGCACAGAAGTTGAGAAAAACAAAGGTGAGGTTACTCCTCCTAGAGAGGAGGAGGATCCCACTAAGAAAAGGAAGATTACCCCACAAAAGCCTTCATCCCAAAATAAAACTAAGGCCACCTAGACTACGTTTAATACTACCCTCACACCAGACGACTTCAACTTCTTAATCGCTGCGCTGAATGATGCTTCACTAGAGATCGCAAAAATGCAAGAAGCGAAGCAGGAGGAGCTATTTAGCCGAATCAAGGGAGAACTTTAAGAAGTGCAGCAAGCACTCCAGTCCAACTGAGTAGTTTCTACTATGCCCTTGACAATTGGAACAATAGGAATAGGTGATGAGCCCACCCAATTACATTAGATCGCCAAAAAAGTCGAAACTCGTCTTCGACGAGATCAAGAAGACACAGCACAAGCCACCCAGTCTTTGACACAAGTACAGATCGCACTTGTAGAACAACAGAGTAAGGCAGAATGGGAAAATTTTTCCCTGCAAGAGAAGTGGTATTAGGAAAAAGCACAGTTACAACAGAGCAACTTGAATTACAGGAAGGGTTCACAAAGAACTTCGCTCTGTGATGGTCATAGAATTGAAGATTGAAGAATGTGTCCCACAGTTGGTGGCACAACTTGAAGAAGTAATCCATCAACTTTAGTAGTGCATCGCAGATATGGAACTTCATACCGTTCCTGAGAATCCTCAAGAAATAAGATATCTAAGGGAGGAAACTGCCCATAGCACAGTTGGTTGATTAAAAAACTTTGCCTTGGAATGCAAGCATTTGAGCACTAGAAGCTCCCAGACTTATGAGAACCTCACAGAGAATCCAGAGTTGTAGGCATTGGAGGCATAGCCCCAAGAAGAAAAGAAGCATGAAGATATGCTACAGGCGCAGTTGAAGGCCTTGACCCCAGTAAAAAGAATGAAGAGGTTTGCAGAACAATGCACCACCCAAAAAAGGTACACATGCTGCAAAGTAAAGTGAAGGAAGTCTCCCAACGAATTCAACCAATCCAAGAAAAGGCATGTCAACTGTTCACTGAAGTTGAAAGCTAGTGAACCAAGCTTGAACAAGTTGTCATCCCTGCGGAACAACACCTGGAAGGGCCAATAAACGACGTAGTGATCTAGGAGTTCACTGAGCAAGAGGTTGTCGCACTGTAGTAGGTCGAAGCAGCTCAATCCAAGACAGAGGCATTCGAGGAAGATCTGATCAGACCAGAGTGACTTGGGATGAGTCACAGGTGAGTATTGGGGGCCGGCTGGCCCTTGACCAAGTTTTGAGGAACACTTGGTCATATTTGACTTTTTTTGGACTTTGACAGCTTGTCAAAGATGGAGCGCAATGCGAAGCAGAGATCATGGAAGCTATACCCCTTTCTTGGGTCCTTTTGGGTTTTTGGCGATAATGTAATGGGTATGGGATGTCAGCCCATGGGTTTACCCATGTTTAGGCCTATTTTGTAAAGTATAAATCAGTAGCTAGGCAATGTAAGAGATGACAATAAGATAAGTGCTAGTAAAGGCCTTGTGTATACTGTGTGACCGACTTGCAGAGCTGAGTGCAAGTGTTGTAAGTGCTGAGTGTACGGATTGTAAGAAGGATCTATGCTAGATCTACTCGGGGAAGGAGGATCTGGTGAGGTGCATGCAGATCTCCTATCCTATGCGGAGTACAAGTTTGAGCTCTGTGCTGTAACTAGATTGACCAAAGCTAATAAAGAAGAAGAATACTTTGTGGACGTAGCCCCAGGGTGGGAGTGAACCATGGTAAACCTATGTGTTGTGCTTTGTGCTTCGACCTAATGTGTTTGTCTCTTTCCATGTGTTGTGCTTTGATATGATTATGCGATGTGCTTTGCTATGATATACTTAGATAGATCTACTTTTATTTGTGCTTCTTAGATGTATGGATGTAGATCTAACATATATGAAAGTGCTAAGTACTAGACCTATTTTTCTATTGCTAAGTGCTAACTTAACCTAGTTCTAAGTGAATGTTGTGGTGCTCTGTGCCATCTACAGAGTTCCATAAGGGTTAAATACAAATGAATGATCTATGCTAAAGTGTTTTCTAAGTGTTATAATCGAATATCTGTGTCCTAGATAAGGTTGCAGACACATGAGTCTTGCAACCACCCCTTCCTCTACCTCAGGTGAGACTTCATCTTCTTTGCAGTTGTTGCCGAAAGGGCCGATAATTGGGGTTTTGTTGGTGCGTTGTTGAAGCATTGAACCCTGGGTCTGCCCCTACACCAATAGATTGTATTTCTAAAAAATACTTAGTCCTGCAGATCCTTGTGATGGCTGAGTGGTCAAGGTGGTATCAACCTGATTCTTTGATGAAGAGGTAGACATCATTTTATGACTGCTTGAGAAAAATGGTGAATTTTCTCCCTCTACTGCTATGGTGGATTGGGTCTCTTCTCCCCTAGATCTTTCAAGGGTATGATTGGTCTTGGTATTTTTCCTGTAAACTCGGAAATCCTCTGCTGAGACTTCAGTAACTGATGGGGAGACTTCCTTTCTGGGCCTCTTCTCTACTGGTACTTGTGGAGTAGAGGTTTGTGAAACACTGGCTGAAGGAGGATGTTGTTCTGAGTCTTCCAAAATGTTCACTTCCCACTCTGTCTGGTTCATGAATTTCTCAATTTCTGGTTTGGGAACATGAGCATATGGAGATATTTTATTCTTTATCCTTGTTTCTACGATTATTCCACAAGGATCATAGTGCCATGGGAAACTGATGTTGAACTTCATCTCCTTAAAAAATTTATCGACCATTTCCCTTGCGGCTAAGCTGTTATAGATGAAAGGTCCTATCTGTCCCTTGATCCTCAATTGTTGTTTCTTCTTGAAGGTGACAAAATGAATATCATTTGAGTTAATCATTTGCCTAATATATTTCAAGGCGAATATGCGCACAACCAAATATCTAGGCAATTTGTAGGGTCCCAACTCACATCCATAAATTCTAATCTCTGTGTGGTTCTGGTACAGGTACTAGTCTCAGTTCTTGGCGAGGTATGAGAGATGTAGAATTCACTATATTTCTTCGTTTATCCTTGGTTCTTGTCTGCCGTTGAGCATGCTTACCACTAGGTGGTAAAACTGATCTATGAATTGATTAAAAGTGAATTATGGTGAATTATTTCTCAGCAGTGACGCCCAAAATATGAACGAATGTGGTGTTCCATTCTGATCTAGCTTTTGCATTGAAAACAAGAACTTGTCTTCTTGGAAAAACACGAACACATATGTGAATATTGAAGAGTACCGGAACATGCCTTTTGTGGGAAACTTGAAAAGTTTTTCGTGAATATTCTCGGCCAAAAAACTGTTGTAGTCGAACTGCATTGTGTCCCTCTCCTCGGTAGAAAAAATATATAGATAACCTGATATTGGCTCAACTACCCACTCATTTGAGTAGTATCCAAGTAGACTGCAAATAAGGGAAATAATTTGATTTCCTTTTGCTGAGAAAATCAATGACTGATACGGGGGATTTTCTTTCAGTAAAGAGACAATCTTAGGGAGGAAAATCTCAAAAATATGCACTCTCTGGGGAAAAGACAACTTTTGATACATTTCGGTTAGGATCTCAATGGTAAAAGGAGAAAAGGATTTGGATCTGGTATTTACAGCATCTGGTTAATGGCTTTGGGTGTGATAGTGACCAGGGTCTCTCCGGAGGATGAAACAATAGCTCTCTGATAGAGAAGATAGTGCTCCTAACACTTGAGGGAAAACTCGGGGAAGTGATGAATTTGGGGAAAAATATACAGTGAGAGATTGGACTCCCAGAGTCCAATATCATCACTTTGGTCTGGGAAAGTGTCTCTGAACCACAAGTGTAACTCAAGAAAATCAAATTCACATTTGGTCTCTGAAATGAAGTAATATTTGTCGGCCAGAGGGATCTGGTTGAGGTCGACATGAGGCAGGAGGAAAGGATTTTCATAAACTTCTGATTGTTTGGACTTTGCTGCCATCACTTCGATTGATACCTACGAAATTTGAAAAAGAAATGATGTTGACTGTAGATTCTAGGAATTAATGGAGGTTGTAGACGAAAAAAGCAAAGAGAATAATGGTTTGAGAGGTGTCTGGATCATGAATGATGAAGGAATGGTGAGGAAAATGGGATTATCTGGGTAGAAGGGTATCTGTTGGAGGCATGGGGGACAAGTCAACAGGCTAACGAATATGTTTTCCTATATTAGTTATCCAACGGGTACCTCGAGTATGAGGTGGAAGGTAAAGGATGAGTGACGAGTGTGCGAGGATGATGTGGAAGGTGGTGATCGAAGGATAAGTGAATAGGATATGATGTGTGATAGGTGAGTGGAGGGAAGTACGCTGGCGAAGTAATGAGACATGACTTATAAGTGGTGGCAATGGAGTGTGATGTCATGGGACGATGGTGGTATGGGA
>CBVK0100740437.1:0-11492 GCA_900067695.1 Picea abies
TGAGAATGCATTGGTTAGGACCATACGAGGTCAAATCTGTAATAGATGGTGGAGTTGTACAGTTAAGATATCTAGCAGGCACAAACCTCCAAGGAATGATCAACAGGAGCCGACTGAAGCTATACAAGGATAGTCGACCACACACCGCGCAGTAGAAAAAAAAAAGAGAGAGAGAAAACTGAAAATCCATGAAAAAGACACAGCACACTCAAAACATGAATGAAGTAAAGGAAAGAGTAACCATCACATGCCTAAGACAAATGAACAGGAAATAGAAAGTCAGCAAAAGCAGGACAATAGGATAGCACAAAGTGGAATTAAGGCACGACAAGGACTGATGGAACGTCACATTAAACACGCCAACTAGAAACAACCAGAGAAGCATAATGGAAAGTATGAAACTATTGCACCTGCATTGAATCCACATATATGGTGCATCAATCACATCATGGACGAAGTGTCTTTGATAAGCTTTAGGAAAATCCCATACAACATGCGATCACGAAAGAAACTTGTCTATTCGCAAAAGAAGAACATAGAGAGAGTAAAAATAGCTTGAATGAATAGAGCGAGATCACAATCCTCTATAGACATCAGACGCTTGACACTCACCACTATGGCACCACCGAAGTCCATTGAACTAGGCTCGACTGCCAAGCCGACCAGAGTTCAAACTAGGTCACGAGGACCGCTGGAAGAAAACGAGAAGCAACAACTGGATATCGTCGGAATCGATGAGATTGCATCCCCAAAAATACCACCAGTGAGTCCTACACTGATACTAGAAGAGATTCACCATCCACAACCAGAGGAACTGAAAGAGGATATGCAAGAAGAACTGCAGGAACCTCCAAATGAAGAAGTGGAACCTCAACAGGAAGTGCAACCAGAAAGAACCAAACCAACCACGGAAGGTAACAACACGACACAAAATCAAGGAGCATAAGGGAAATCTGACGAGTCGCGGGTACCCGGCCTTGGTCAATAGACAAAAGAGACCACGGGAACTACCTTGGCTTGGACATAATGGCTTACAAGGAATCAAATGGGAATTGTTGGAACTTTGTACCAAACACCACAACAGGAAGACAAAATTATGATACCGACCTCACCTTGTAAGAAACCTATAGCAGAAATTATGCTACCATGCATACCAGAGGGAGTACAAGTAGAGCCACAGTTACTAGGTCACGAAGCTCAATTATTTCAACCATGATGTCTTAGACGACACTAAGTACCCAGAACTTGCACCCAGAGTGTTTATTCAAAACATAGTGGTCAACCAACTTGGAAAAACAATCAGCCAACCACATCAGTGGGAATTTGAAATGCACCGAACCGACATTTTAGGAATGCTACAACTCCCACACTTTGGCAAAGGCTAGTACACAACAGCATGCATCAAGTAGTTGTTACCAATTATGCATGGAGGGGATATATGGATGGATAGACCCATCCCAATAACAGTGGACCTTATTGTGCAAATAACAGGACTACTTAGCCGGGGTATGGATCCCGCATTGATTCTAGATGATAAATCCAAGGAAAAAGCATTAGCAGAGGAAATGAAGAAGAAATACGACACAACAAGGGGGACAAGAGGCATTATAATCAAACGGATCAACAACCCAACAACATAATTGGGCACAAAGATCTTATCCTGTAATTTGCTAAGAAAATTCCACAAAGATGAAGTACCAGTAGGAGTCATCGCAGTTGCAGCTCAGTGCACAGAAGGCACCTTCATGAGATGGGTGCCTTATCTATTAAAATTATTCCAATTAAACTGAAAGGATGCACAGGAACTTGGCACAAAATTTAATTACTCATGGATGATAACCCTTATAGCCTTCATGGGATGGCGGGAACCAGAATATGTAGTTTTTTCTACGAGACCACAATCTGAGGGAGCGAGATATCGAGTACTAATATCGAGGCCACATACCAGACAAAAGAGGGACAACGAAATCATCTTTGAAGCATACCTACGGGATATGAAGGAAGCTATTAACCACTCATGGAGAATAACACCAGAATTTGTCGCGTGATATGTGAACATTGTTAACTTATGGGCAACACGACAAGCCATGTGGATACAACCAAGGCAAGATCCCAATATGTAGTGGCTACCAATGAGCTACTGCATCACAGAAGGTGATATAGACATGGTCATCAATGAATGGCCTTCTAAATGGAAGATCCCATCCATTCCCTAGGAAGTACCGGAAGGACCCATAGAAGGAGAGGAAACGCAGGTGGAAACACAGCCTCCATAAAAACTAGTGCCCAAGAAACCAAGGACAAGCCAAAACAAACCAACTCCAACAAGTGAAGGGTCGAAGAAGATAGGAACCCAGAAGGGGTAGAAAGAGACCAACAAACAGCGGAAACAAGCCAAGGGAATGCAAGAGACCGCCCCAAACCCCATCACACAAGAGCCTGAGGGAAATAAGAGACCGACTGAATAGGCCACAAGCGTGCACAAGAAATCAAAAGAACAATGAGCATCACCAGAACTAATGATCACATAGGACAAAGGAGAAATGATCACCAGAATGGTCCAGGATTGTCTGGCGGAAGACTTCAACCACACAACACATCACAGGGATAATCTACAGAAAGAGCTGGCAGAAATAAGATAGCTCCTCAAGACACTCAGAGAATCCTAGATAGCAAGTAGCAGCAGAGGCATATACCAGTTGAAAACATAAACCAACGAAAGAGTGGAGATCAAAGAATGAGACCCAACCCTCCCAATTCCACACGCAAATACAACGGTCCAAATAAAACCGAATATGCTCTAAATGGATGAAATAGTGGGTCAGACACCACTGAAGGATTAATTGGACCACATTCAATTGTTCTTGAAACATATGGCATCAAGGGCACAGCACAGATTACAGGTTAGCGTCAACCACGAGATGGAGTCTTGAACACATAAGAACTTAGGCAAGCTACAAAAAGCAACAAAGCAGCAGAAGCACTTGAAAAAGAGTACAAGCAGGCCAAATCTGAAACTCAAAAGGAGATGGAACATAAGAATGAAATGGAACGTAGAGTGGGAGAAATTTTTGGGAAACTTCCAAACACCATGGAGGGAAACGTAGAGTGGGAGAAATTTTTGGGAAACTTCCAAACACCATGGAGGGAAACGAACTCCCAGCCATAGAAAATATCGACCAGGTTGTGCAGGCAATTGCACGATACCAAAAGGAGATCAGGGATCTCCGAGAACAACTAACACCAATGACTCCACCAGCAGTAAAGGAGAAAATGAGGTAGGCAACAAAAATGCAAATATAGGAGATGGAGAAATAGGTTATCACAGCAATTGACTTGCTCGACAAAGCAGCGCAACTTTGGACAATACTGGAGGAGGATCCATAGGTTCAACACTAGGACAAGGAAGAGGAAAGGATCAATGCAGTGATCCAAGAACTCAAGCAGAAGCAAAATACCATACCGATCCAAGAACGTGTAAATTGGACAAAAGAGTTGAAGAATATGCATGCAAAACTCAACATTGCACAGACACAAAAACAAGAGTGGCAGGCTCAAATAGAACCATTACAAGAATGGGTAGTAGAAGTACTCGCAAAAGTAGAAGTGGATAGAGCATAGATGGCGTAGACCTAGGAAAAATGCACAGGACTACTGGGCAACGAAGTGGTCGTTTAGGTAGCAGAAACCATTAAGGAGAAGACCGTGCAGGCACTAACAACAGCAACAGAGCTAAGGGAAAACTTCCATATGATCACTGAGGAGATCAGGGCAGCTCAGAAAGATTAGGTGACTCAGGATGAGTCACATGTTAGTGTTGGGGGCTTATTGGAAACAAGATGAAATGGGAAAAAAAGCATGCACAAAGAAGAATGACAGCTAGAAGAGCAATCGTGGGAAAGAAGCATGCAAGAGGAAAGCGACAACTGGCAAGAAGCACAACACGTGGGCATGCAAGAAGGGGGTGACAGTTAGAAGGAAGCAGCGAACGCATGTAGAGAAGGAAGACCTAACGACAATAGAGTTAGGGTTTTTGGTAAGAGTTTTTGTCTAAATGGCTGAAGATCCCGATAGATATAAATATAGGCAAGCAGGTATCAAAAAGGGGTTTGGATATTTTGCAAAGGTTGATCTTTACTACTGTTGTAGAGTTGAACTTGTTTTATGTAATGTTTTGATAAGAGAAATACTTGTAACAAGTGAGCTAAGTGAGAGGTAGATATCCAGGATCAGATCACAGGTTGAGGAGCCTGGTGCAATCTAGTTCACTTCACAGAGATCTTACCGATCTAAGGAGAATTGTAAGCACGAAGCGTGAGAACTGCAAAACTACCATAATAAGAGATCCAAGAGCCAAATCTTTGTGGACGTAGCCCTAAGAGGGGGTGAACCATGGTAATACCTATGTAATGTGATGAATTATTGCATATCTATGTTTACTTTTTTTACTTAATATTGAATGGGATGAATGAATGAGTTATTATACTGTTTAGTTCATTGTTGTTGCATTATTACATCCCGAAGGTCAGATAATAGTAATTTGTAATATAAATCATAAGTAGTGGCTCAGAAATCTGACCCTCTATCTCCTACTCAATCCTAGGTTGTAAACACTTGAGTCTTATAACTACCCATAAAAGCTATCTTAGGTGAGACTGCGCAGTGCATTATGTGTTCTATGTTGCCTTCTAGTTCACCAGAAGGGCTGATAGTTTTAGGCTTTGTTGGTACCCTGAAATATATGAACCTTGAGTAAGTAGCACAGAGCTGTTTGGTAGGTTAAAACCAACAACGTTCCCTATCAGTTAGACAATAAGCATATACACAAGTTTCTCCACTATAGCATATGTACATTGGGTTTAGTGCTCAAAATAAAAAATTATGTCAAGTTCGTGTCATGTCTTGAGATTCATGATCCTTGACCTTCCATATAATAGAAATTCTCTGACGCGGCCCTTCAGTTCCATTTGAAGAATACAAATTGAGCCATATCCAAGCCTCAAAAAGGAGGAGAGAATTTGACTTTGAGAGTAAAGATACTCTAGAAAAATTTCACTTCATATTGAGTCTGCATCCTTGTATCCTTGAAAGTATGAACTCATTGTTCATCCCCCAAGATCTTCCTTCTTTGTGATGGAGAAACTCATTGTATCCTTTATATGAGCTTACCTTTGGCAGAGGATTGAAGTGGTGGAGGCCCAGTTGGAGGGACTTAGATTCTGGGACGACATATTTTCGGGACGACATATTTCAAGGACCACATGATATTAGGTGGTTTTTCGGAACATGGTTTTTTGCTGATGGTTTTCTATTTCCAGTTAAGAAATTAGGGTTTTGGACTAATCTAGGTCAATGGGCTAGGGTTTTGGATGCCGCTGGCTCCTATATGTATATTGTATTGTAAACATTGTTTTATACATGTTTTGGAGGATCCATTTGCAGTTTTGTTGGAGGTGGTAAACAACCTCAATGTTTTCAATTTTTTGATATTGGAATTTATAGATAAATTTTTTAATGAATTAACAGTAAACAAGCTTTGGAGCAAGCATGTGCAAAGAAAAAAAACGGTGGATAAAATGCTTGCATGGTTGCATTGGCATTTTGATTTCACTTGATTGACATCTTTTTCAGTAGTTAGGGTAGGTAGGAGTGCGAACAAGGTCGATACTATGAGCATTTCTTTTAGCAATCTGCAATTTTCATTCTCATCTTAGTTTCAGATTTCAGTTTAGAGCATATACAGTTTGGGATTTCAGCGGATACAGGTGACAAGTCATAGCAGAGTTTTCAATGGTTCGGGAAAATCCCAATGGATAGGCACATGGTCTATTGTTCTTTTCTACCTCACAAGGAGGATAACATCCCCGTTGGAGCTAGTTGTTAGCACCATGACTTTCATAGCTAAGGTTAGAGGTTTGTCAAAAACTTCCAAAGTCATGCATGTTAGCACCCATATTACTTTTATGCTTGGCATCATCTAACATCTCCAAGGGTCAGTTTCAAAATGAAGTTTATCATTTATTATTTCCATTTCTATTTGCACCTACGCGCTGCAAAAAATTTATACGCGATGCGCAGAGCATTTCATCACGGAGTGAATTTCTTCGCGCAGTGGATTTCATCGCGTAGTGAATTTCGTCGCACAGTGGATGTTGTCGCACATAGGATGTTGTCGCGCATAGGATGTTATCGCGCAGTGGATTTCGTCGTTCTGTGGCATTCTGTCGCTCATAGGAGTCTTTCGCGTGGTGGATTTTGTCACACAGTGAGATGCTTTCGTGCATAGGATGCTTTGGCACAGAGGATTTTTCTGCGCACAGACTACAGGTTGCACTACGCAAATGACTATTTTAGTGGTCAACTTCAAGATCACTTTCTGACTAAGTGAAGAGGAATTTTAAAAATACCCGAGAGGGTTTTGTTGAGGACAAACCAAATAATAAAAAATTCTCTCAGATTTTGAACAGGTGTAACGGATTGGGAGATTCAAACCAATATTTCAGCCCTATTTTTCATCTTTCATGATTTCCTGTTTGAGACATGTTTTTGTGACACGGATTCCGACCATATAGAGATGAATTTCAAGAAACCAAGAGAGGTTTTTCTTTATAATGATATTAACTATGAAAAACTCTCTCATTTAAAAAAAATATTTTTTTATCAGTGAGATACGATGTCATATTTAACGTATATTTTCCCAGTTTGTTGCACAATCCGCTGCGTGTTTTGCTATAGGTTACTATTGCGTAGCATACTTGTTGTGCAAGGGTGACAGAGTGTCCAATAGTGCACAGGATGACTCATAAAAAATGTATGGTCAAATTTTGATCATTATCAATTATTGTAAATAATATTCCAGTTACGATTATGATTTGGAAAAGTTGGGTTTTCTATTTTTAGTGAATCCATTGAGGTGATTGTTCTCTTTCAAAGAAAACAGATCCATGATTCTAGGAGGGAGTAGTTCGACCGTAGCAGCCAAGGGTGACATTAGTTTTCTATATATAGGGATCATTTTCATGCAAACAAGGTTGGTTGGAAAAAATGGTAGATGACAACTATTGTATGTAATTTGAGTTTTTTGACCAAAATTTAATGCAAAGGTCCTGTAACTTGACGAAAATATTCTAGTTGTAGTAGTTGAATGTATTGTGCCTCTTTCTTTGTGTATGTGCTTCCTATTATATTTATTCATATATTTTTTTTTCTATTTCGGAACGAATTTTTGAACCTGTGGATTCGCCGCGCAGAGCCCCTTGTTCGCGCCACTTAGACAAAACATTTTCTTCTAAAGCTAACTTTGAATTCGCCTACAACAGTGCTCCGAGTTACTTCTTGTGTTTTTCTCCCGCCACACATTACAGTTTTACACTAAAGACTGTTGATCGCCTAGCCTTATACTCTCAAGTTCAGTCACTAATTCATTTGTCTCTATCATTCCCTCAAATCGACTCCATAGCCCAAGTATTACTTTCTTGCACCAATATAACCAAAGCACGTTTTATCAAAGGTGTTAAATCTAGCCACTGATTTCAAAGCCATATCCTACGTGGAGACTGTGCCTTCTGAGAGAGCCCTCTCCATATTCGAAAGGCTAGTTTTGGGTCTCAAAGTTGGTTGAAAAATTTACCTTCATTGTATGTTTATCAGCCGAACAGATTTACGGAGTGCTAACATATTCTTGAGTTGAACTAGTATTTACTAGCTTTTTTCTTTCTCATTCAACCAGACTTTTGGCATCTTCATTTGCAGCTATTACGATCTTTTGTTTGTTGATATATTTTTTTTTGTTGATGCAACTATGGATAGAAATATTAACTTGCTTTTCCACCTAAAAATATACGCATATACTTGGCTTGTTCTTGTGTCTCAGGAAGGTACATCACTCTTTGAAGGTACTCTTACCTCTTGGAAACCTCTTACCACCACCAAGACTCTTTCCCAAGCCTTTCCTTGCTTAGTATCTTGACCTATAGGGGATACATTTCCATCCTACCACTTTTCATCTCATTTCCCTCTAGGGTCACCCAAGATTACCCCCTTGAGGTGATTCTTTCATCTCTAAAGTGATAGGAATACCTACCTAAGGTGAAAGTGGGTAAGTGTTCTCTATGTTGTCACCATTTGGTGGTTGGGTCAGGATTTTCCCAATCTACAAATTGTGCGATAACATTTTGGCATCGTTGTTGGAGAGGATTTTGAATCCTATTTCGAACCCTAATGACACTTTGAAAAGTTGCCCCAAAGCCTTTGCCCTAGCTTGCCTAGTGCCTCCACCTAAAGGATGTTCCCTTTACACCTTTGATGGGCTCTTCTTGAAGCTCATTTGGCGACTCCACCTTCCCAAAACCTTTATTCCATTAATACCTTTACCCAAGAGAGGTTCAAAACTTCTAAGGTTTACCAAAGAAGGCCTCCCCTCAAGTCTCTCATTTTCAAAATTGTTTTCAACAGTACCCTTCCCCTTGATCCAATGGCTCACCCTTGGGAAAAATACCTTTACAAACCCATTAACATGGTCACTATCCTTGGATACCCCAACACAATTCAGAAAGAGTCTAAAAAATGGTTACCAAAGTTTCTAGGAAACAATGTCACCATTGCAAACGATCATCTTTATGTCGTAGGCTGGGACATGGAAAATGTAGAAGTGGAACATGAGGATGTAGCCATGAGACTACTAGCCTCATATTTGACTGAAGATGCCCAGAGTTGGTTCATAGGGATACCTAACAATCATTTGGCATCTTATGATTATTTTCCAAGTTATTCAAGAGCAGATGGACAACAAAGACAGACAATGGGATGCTTGTAGCTCGATTCAATCAGATAAATAGAAAGGAGAACAAGATAATCAGTGAATTTGACACCAGATTCAATAGGTTATACAGTCATATTTTGACAAACCTACACCCTACATATGTCGAGTGTCCCTGACGAGATGAAGATTCTTTTGATAGTATGAATTTCATGGATATGATATGTAACTTACATAGGAACAGATCGATGAATCCAGAAGACAGGGTGAGAGAGAGGGGAGAATCTGGGCCTTGAATTAATTTGCAGATGATTAGAGGAAGGAACTAAGGAAGAGGGATATTTGACATACACCATAATAAATAAAGCTTCAACCCCTCCATCACAACCTACCACTCCTCCCCCATCTATAGATAAAGTGGTCCAACCACCTACACCTCATGTACATGAGTTGCTTCTTAAGCCAAATTCCATAGATGAGATTCAGTTGAACATAGACATTGCAACCATGTTTGGAAAACTAAATATGTCGGTTCTTGTGACAGAGATGTGAAAAATACCTTATGTAAGGAGGGAAGTCTTGAATTTATTACAGGTACTGATTGGGAAGGAAGATCCTCCCATCATTTTGAACACTATGTATCTCGATCGACAAAAGGACAACAATCCTCCTTTCTATCTTTCATTAGGCATGAATGGCAAACAATTAAACAACTATATGTTGGATTTTAGGGCCTCCGCAAATTTCATGTCATTAAAGGTAATGAAACAACTTGGTTTGAAGACAAATCGAACCTATAGAAATGTATGTGGCATTGATTTTAAAAGGGTCAATGTTTATGGGTTATGTGAGGACGTTGAGGTCTTTTTTATTGACTTTCCACATATCAGCCTCCTCATGAATATAGTGGTGATTGATGTCCTAGATGCTTGGGGGATGCTCTTATCAAAGAGTTGGTCTATTTCCCTTGTGGGTTTTCTTAGGATTGACCTCACCCATGCACACATCTCCATGCAAGATGAAACTTTTGAGGTATTATATAGTCGAGAGCGAGCCAACAAGCATGTGACTTATCTTAGTGGTCCTCACTATACAAATGAAGATGAGTTTGATGAAGTCCCAAACACCATTGAGTACAATCCACAGGACTTTCCTTTTATGCAGGAGGACTTCATAGACATGCTCTTCCAAAAGACAAATGAATACAAAGAAAAACTTGCAAAGTTATATGGGAAAGAGCCAAGGTCTATCCAAATATTGAAGAAAGAAGATAAAGAACATGAAGAAGCCATCAAAAGGGAATTCAACGCAAAACCTCCTTCTTATCCATACATTGACAATATACCTTACATCAATTACAGTGAAGGAAGTATTGCGTTCATGTGGGACAAGAAGAAGGGAAAGCCCAAATATGAAAAGAAGGATGACAACTCATGGTTTGGCCCTTACATCGTCAAGAATAATTCTGATAAAGAAAATTATTATTTGACCACTTTGGATGGGAGGAAGATGCCATTACCAGTGGATGGATCTCTACTCTGGCCTTATGTTCAGGTCACATGACTTCTTCAGGGCCCAGGCCCCAAGTAAGTAGGTAGGTCATGTTGCTTTCCTTGCATTTGCATATTGATTGCTCATGTTAGTTTAGATGCATTTCATATTTCATTTGGATCTACTTGCACATTGATTTCATGCTTAGTTTAGAAATTTTTGAAAAAATGATAAAATTTTATTTTCTAGATTAGTTTTTGTTTGGATTTCGATGTATATGGACGAAGGGTGATAGAACCACCCTAGATTTTATGGTTTCTTGTTTCAGTGTAGGCACAGGTATACCAGGAGATGTTTTGGTTCTCATGCACTCTACGGCAAGGACATGTCCTCAAGTAGGCGCCAGATGTTATCCCCATTTTGTGGGATAACTATGGAGATCATGTCTGGAGGCCCTCAGGTTGAAAATATGGAGTGTCGAGATATCACATGACCAGCAGCATCCACTTGCACATACTTAATCCCACTCTATCACCACATTACGATCCATTGTTAATGCATCCACCACACCAGCTATCTTCTAGAAGGAATATGGGTCTTCCTCCATGCGATACAAGTCAGGTATTGTGGCAGGTAATCACCCTAATATTTAAGGCATTTGAAAAATTTGTATTTAAGTTGATTTTGATTATAGAAGACTTTCTTGGACATTGTGCCTTTGACCTTGTTTCACCTTGGTGAGTGTCATAGATTTCCTAGTAAGTGGCCAACCTTTGGGAAAGGTTTTTGACTAGAGTTCCCTTAAGGGGTTATTGTACCATTCCCAACCATACTTACCACTTTTTTCTCATTAAACTCCCATCATATTGTCCTCTCCTAGGTCCTTTGACTTTATTGACCCAAGAAGGGCATGTATTGTTGGGTATGTGTTATATTATTTACACGAGTAGTAGTGTCTGAGCGTCTGTGTCAAGCGTGCAGGAGCGTTAGAAGGGGGGCCGCTAGGCCCCCCCTCGGGGTGTGCATGGGAGTGGAGCCCCTCGCGTGAGGGTTCGGGGGTAGCACCCCCGAATTTTTTTTTTTTTCGGGACGACATATTTCCGGGACCACATGATATTAGGTGGTTTTTCGACACATGGTTTTTTTCCTATGGTTTTCTATTTTCGGTTAAGAAATTAGGGTTTTGGACTAACCCAGGTCATTGGGTTAGGGTTTTGGATGTCGCTGGCTCCTATATGTATAT
>CBVK0100740444.1:0-10539 GCA_900067695.1 Picea abies
AATATTGACCTTTATTACATCCAAATACATTGATCTACCTATGTGTGGGTTAGGACCTTAACAAATTATGACAGCCATATACACATATGCAGATCCAAAATGATGTAATAAACAACAAACCATAACATGAGGATTGATAACGGAGTTTGGCACAATGTTGCCTACATCTCCGAGCCTTTGTCTCTGTGGGGGAGGCTTCTTTATTTCTGTTCAAAAGCTCAAAAGTACATCGCAGCAGTTCCAATTGGCTACAAGAATGATCTGGTCATGTTCTTCTAGATCTCTAGAACCCAGAAAAGAAAATGGCATGCAAAACGGATGTCCGGAGCTCTTAGAAATGGCCCACAAGCATCTGCTCCTCAATAGCTTCCCTGCATAAAAATGGCTTTGGCTTGGCTTCCCTTCAGCATAACTCTGCTATGACTGTCCTCCTTGGCCTCAAACAGGCCTGGTTTATATAGATTTGAAGTTGGTTATCCATCCCCAACTTCCTCCCAAAATGTGGGCTCCAAAAATGCCCAATATCTCCCAAAAATGGGCCAAATCCACCATTAACAAACACAAAATCATTTAAAAATCCAAACTATACATAAAAAACCATTTTTCATATGTATTTGGGTGCAACCCCCTTCGACGCATGCTCCTGGTCATATGGGGGAGTGACCATGTGGTCAAGCACTCCATCTATATGCGAGCCCCCTTGTCCCTGGCTCATGGTCTTCGACGTAGGAATAGGACCGGGGCTAACACACTACCCGCGCGCCCTATTCGGATTATGGTTCAGGTCACATGGATCCGCTCGAGAAATAAGGGTCGGTCCCTATCTTCCAACTCTCGTGGTCATGGTCATGTGGTAATGACATTTAAACAATGGGCTAAATATGCACCCCAACTGCTGGCTATAGCCCTGGTCGTGTGCGCCTTTAGTGGAGGTGGTTACATGGTGGCACGGTGGCCAGGGGATGGCCCTTATCCAAACTTCCACATGTGGTGCCCGTGCCCTCGGGTGTGTGGGGGTTACGCAACCATGGGCTGGGGCTTAGCCCTAGCCCCCTCCTTTTTGCGCCATATTACAACATTCACTTTATATAATTAAAGTTTGGCTTACATACAAAAGCTTCACACATGGCACATTGGTGGTTGGGGCTTTACCAAAGAATTTTCCCTTACAATTAGGTCACAGGGTCGAACCCCATGAGCTTCATAACATTTTACTAAACATAGTAACCAATGATGGAGTGCCACGTGGCAGCCCACGCTTGGGCCACGTGGCACCACCCCATTTGCCTACTGCATGCCATGTGTCAATTGATAGTTGGTCCACCATCAACTGCATGACCCATTGTGTCTCTACCGCATGTCCTCTCTAGAAGCTGCCACATCATCTCCTGCACAATCAGCATGCTGATGTCATGCTGACATCAACATTGACTTTTTGACCAATTGACCTTTGGCTTTTTACATGTTTGGGCTTTCAGACAAAATGCGATATTTTTTGCATACGAAGCTTGTTTGACGAAGTAAATATATGGCTGGAATCTGGAAGACAAGACGGACGCAATGGCATTAGTTTCATTGGATTTCGAGCACTTTCATTTTTGAGCCTTTTTGAGCCCTATCAGGCTTCTGGATCCGATTCTGGATCACACCTCCCCACTAAAAGACCTTTTGGTCCTCAAAAGGTTACTGACCAGTCAACAAGCTTGGGATAGACCACCCGAATTGTCCTCTATCTTTGGACTCTGTCCTGTGCACCTGTCTCATCAAGATCAACTGTAACACAATCATGAAAACTGACAGTATATTGTTAGCCATTTGAACCCTGTTACATCTAAATGAAGCCACTATCATCCATGTAGACAACATTACTAATGACAGTATCAAAAAGAGGACTGCAAATGAGCTGATATACTTGAAATATTTGCACGACATGAGCTTATCTTGAAGCAACTTATGATTGATTTTCCATTCAACAATCATTTCTTATTCTTGCTTAAGATCTATTACTTCATTTGAAACAATTATTGGTTTGTTGCTTGCTTGCACTGCCTTCTTTAATTGTTCCATTGTTTGAAGTGTTTTATTTGCTTTAACATGATGAGCATGAACCGCATAATCTTGACCTGCCTTGGTGAATTGATATTGATTCTTTGTTCTGTAGAAGATTGCCTTACGATCAAATAAATATGGACTACCTAAGACCATTCCACATTCTCTTAACAACACTACATCACATGTTACTTCGTCCACATACTTAGATGAAATTGCAAATTTGATTGTGCACTTCTTTGTTATGTGCATTTGATGATGATTGCTTATCCATTTAAGTGTGTAAGGCTTATGATGAGTTTGTGTTTTTAACCCCAATTGCTTAACCAATTCTTCTGAGATTAGATTAGATTGAGATCCACTGTCGATTAATGTGTCTATCTTAGTGTGTCGCATGATTACCCTTATATGAAACAAGTTGCTTCTACAATCAATGCCTTCACCAATTTTACCTTTCATACCAACCAATGAGATCTTTGATTCATCACCTAAATCCGATCCCAAGTCTGTGGGTTTTGTTGTCGCTGCCACTGTCTGCATTCCCTTCTTTTCCTTGAACCACTTTGCCCTCTTCTCAAGATGCAACTGCCAACATCTGTCCTCATCGTGTCCCTCTTTCTTACAATGCTTGCAAGAGGGATTTCCTTCCTTCCACTCCACTGCATTTGCATTCTTTCCATGCCTTTTCCTCTTGTCCTCTTTCCTTGAAGATGATGATTCCCCTGACACACCCACTTGTTGTGTTCCCTTTTCCATCTTGCTTTGCCACCAGATAAGAGTTGTACATGGAAGTCTCAAAGATGCCAACTTGATTTGTGTGGCCTCATCTTTGATCTGTTGCACACTGCAATAAACCTCCATCTGCTTGATCCAATTGTCAAGTTTCTCTGCATTTACTTCACCATCATATATGGGCAACTCAAATTTAACATCAAGTTTTAAGAATGGCATTTCATTCTTATGCTTATGAAAATATTTCTTTCCATTAGATTTAGAACTTGAACTTGAAGAAGAAGGAGAAGAAGGAGGTGATGATGGAGGTGAAGGAGGAATCTGAGGATGATCCTCTTCCTCTTCACTTTTTCCTTTTGAAGATTCACCCAAAACTGGTCTTTTTTATTCCAAGTAATCGTCGTACAAAACTTTCACCATCTCCGACATAGTAAGGAAAGTTTTCCGGAACTCTTTCTCATCTTGAGAAAGCCCTTCTTTCAATGCCATCTTCTCACTGTGAGAAGCTCTCTTTCTCAATCCAATTAATGGATTCTCTGCAACAAGCTCGCCTTCACCACGCTGTAGCTTTTCCCTGGTTAACATGCAAAACTCAAATCCAAATGTCAACTAGCTTTGATACCACTTGATCTGTAGGATCTTTTAATGACTATGGTTGAGTTTTAAATTGCATGTGTTAATTATTCAATTGAGAAGCTTAATGAAAGAATGAGGAAAGAAGAGGAATTATGACAGCCATATACACATATGTCGATTTGAAATGAAGTAATAAACAACAAACCATAACATGAGGATTGATAACAGAGTTCGGCACAACGTTGCCTACATCTCTGGGCCTTTGTCTCTGTGGGAGAGGCTTATTTATTTCTATTCAAAATCTCAAAAGTACATCTTAGTAGTGCCATTTGGCTACAACACTGATCTGGTCATGTTCTTCCAGATCTTTATAACCCAGCAAAGAAAACAACACGCAAAACGGATGTCCGGAGCTCTTAGAAATGGCCCACAAGCGTCTGCTCCTCAATAGCTTCCCTACATAAAAATGGTTTTAGATTGGCTTCCCTTCAGCATAACTCTTCTCTGAATATCCTCCTTGGCCTCAAATAGGCCTAGTTTTTATAGATCTGAAGTTGGTTATCCATCCCCAACTTCCTCCCAAAATTTGGGCTCCAAAAATGCCCAATATCTCCCAAAAATGGGCCAAATCCACCATTAACAGGCATAAAATCATTTAAAAATCCAAACTATACATAAAAAACCATTTTTCATATGTATTTGGGTGCAACCCCCTTTGGCATGTGCTCCTGGTCATATGGGGGAGCATCCATGTGGCCAAGCGCTCCATCTGTACGCGAGCCCCCCTGTCCCTGGCTCCTGGTCTTCGACATAGGCATAGGACCGGGGCTAGCACACTACCCACACACCCTGTTTGGATTATGGTCCGGGTCACATGGAACCGCCCGAGAACCAAGGGTTGGTCCCTATCTGCCAACTCCCATGGTCGTGGTCATGTGGTAACGACATTTAAACTGTGGGCTAAATACGCGCCCCAACTGTTAGCTATAGCCCTGGTCATATGTGCCTTTAGTGGAGGTGGTTACATGGTGGCGCGGGGGCCAGGGGCTGGCCCTTATCTGAACTTCTACATGTGGTTCCCATGCCCTTAGGTGTATGGGGGTTACGCAACCATGGGTTGGGGCTTATCCCCAACCCCCTCCTTTTTGCACCATATTACAACATTCACTTTATATAATTAAAGTTTGGCTTACATACACAAGCTTCACACATGGCGCGTTGGTGGTTGGGGCTTTACCAAATACTTTTCCCTTACAATCAGGCCGTGGGGTTGAACCCCATGAGCTTCATAACATTTTACTAAACATAGTAACCAATGATGGGGTGCCACATGGCAGCCTACACCTGGGCCATGTGGCACCACCCCATTTGCCTACTGCATGCCATGTATCAATCGACAGTTGGTCCACCATCAACTGCATGACCCATTAAGTCTCTGCCACATATCCTCTCCAAAAGATGCCACATCATCTCTTGCACAGTCAGCATGCTGATGTCATCCTGACATCAACATTCACTTTTTGACTAGTTGACCTTTGACTTTTTACCTGTTTGGGCTTTTGGACAGAATGCGATATCTTTCACATATGGAGCCCATTTGACGAAGTAAATATATGTCTGGAATTAGGAAGATGAGACAGACGCAATGGCATTGTTTTCATCGGATTCCAAGCACTTTCATTTTTGAGCCTTTTTTAGCCCTACCAGGCTTCTGGATCCAATTCTGGATCAATCACATTATTATTCTTTGGTCTTGGAACCAATTCCAAAGTGTCATTTTTCTCTATTTTATCCAATTATTCATCCATGGCCTTATTCCAAAATTCATCCTTGTTGGCTTCTTTAAAACAGTTTGGTTCAATTGTAGATAAGAGTGCTAGGTGTGTTTGTTCTAGTGAACGGATTTTTCTTCTAGTCTCAACTCCTACATCTTTGTTTCCAATAATCTAATCTAAAGGATGATTCTTCTCTACTCGTTTTCTAGGAGTCTTTGGAGATACTTTCTGAACTTTCTCTTCTGCTTCTATCAGATTCTCTTCATCTTCATCTTCCTCTTCTACTTCTTTGAAAATTTGTTCCATTGATTTGTTTTCTTCTTCCTTTGATTTTGGTCTGCCCATTTCATCAATTGTTACGTTGATGCTTTCCAAAAATTTGTTTAATCTTAGATTGTAACACTTGTATGCTTTCCTTGTACTTGAGTAACCAACAAGTATTCCTTTGTCCACATAAGAGTCAAACTTTCCCATTCTACCATCTTCTCTTTTGATGTAGCATTTTCTTCCAAAAACTCTGAAGTGATTCACATTTGTTGGTCTCCCTTTCCATAGCTCGTAGGGAGTTTTATTAGTGTTGTTTCTAAGCATTAATCTGTTTTGAATGTGAACTTTTGTATACACTACCTGTGTCCAAAAAATATCTATAAACTTTGAATCCATTATCATTGTTTGAGCCATTTCTTGTACTTTCTTGTTCTTTCTTTCAACAACTCCATTCTATTGAGGTGTCTTAGTGATGAAGAATTTCCTTTTTATTCCATGATTGATGCAATAGTCCATAAATTCCTTTGAGGTGAATTCTCCTCCATTATCCAATCTTAAGCATTTGATTCTTGAATCCATCTCATTTTCAACCATTTCCTTATAGATATTGAAGTTTTTAAAAGCTTATGACTTGTTCTTGAGAAAGAAAATTGCAATCATTCTTGTATAATCATCAACTAATAACATAAAGTATCTCTCACCTTTTAAGACTTTTGTTGTAGTTGGTCCAAATAGATCAGTATGCACAATTTCCAGTGGTTTTGTTGTTGAATATTCCTTTGATTTGAACCTGGTCTTTGTTTGATTTCCTTGTTGGCAATGCTTGCATGTTGGTTTCGTGATCTGGGGCATTTCTTTGATTGATTATCTTTTGTTGACTTTGACAAGGTTATCAAAATGCACGTGACCCATTATTTTGTGCCATAGCCAACTTTCATCTTCCTTTCCTAGACAACACTTTTCATTTCCAATTTCGCTTAACACATATATGTTGCTTGAAGTTCTTAGAGCTGTAGCAACCAATTTCCCTAAACCTTATTTTCTTATCTCACACTTTTGCAAGTCGAAGGTAACTTTATGACCTTGGTCACACATTTGAATCACACTTAAAAGATTATGCTTCATATCTTCTACTAGTAGAACATTTTCTTCCGTTTCACTCATGTTCCTAATTCAGACTATGCCTTTTCCAGTGATATTGGTTGAATCATCATTTCTGAAGGAGACCAATCCATCTCTTTCCTTCGTAATGTAAGAAAATTGTCTCTATCACCTGTCATGTGTTTTGAACATCCATTGTCAACATACCAACCACTTTTCTTCTATTTATCTTGTAGAGCAATTGTGCATTCTTCATTTCTATACTGATCTTTCTTTCTTATCCATGTCATTTTCTGAGGTTCTTGTTTATGACTATGTTGAGGTTCTTTAGGAGGGACTGCCATTTTTCAATTTTTGGCCATGTGTCCAAAATTGTTACATTTGTAACATTCAACTTCAGTGCTCAAAGATTCAAACCTGTTGTAACTTCTTCTCTGTGTTTCACTAGGTCTTCTTGAATAACCCCTTTGTGTATGGATCTCAAAGTAGCTATTGTTCCTGTTGTTAGATCTGCAATTTACAACTTTATGTCCAAAATTATTACATGCATAATATAAATAAAAAAATATAGTTTGATACCTAGTAGTTGAAGATATTCTGAAAGGAGGTGCTCTGATGAATCCTTCTTCTTCTTGAGGCTTGTCTATCTATTGTTGATTATGAAATTTGAATATTCCTGGTGGATGAGTGTCCCTGTAATATTACCTGTATATATTTTTATCGCCTTTGATTTTTTCTTCATAGATTTTTGGATTTGTTTCTTGCTTTATTGTTTTGGAGCTTGATCCCTTTTCTGTCTTATTGTATCCAAGTCCGGAATTGTCAATATGATATTTTTGACTGATGATAATGTCATCTATAACTTTTGAGCTATTCTGCATATTTTCTTTTGAATATCCTTTCTTAGTGTGACAATATATGCTTCTGGGTTTCCAATAATCCTATCCTTTCCTTCTAGTTGTTCTTTGAGTGCTTCTTCAATTATTTTATCTTCTTCTATTTGAACCTTCAATTTTGTGATCATCTTCTATTTGAACCTTCAATTTTGTGATCATTTGTTCTAGTTCTTGAGTTTCTTTTTTCTTATCTAGTTCTTCTTCTAGTTTCTTGTTTTTCTTCTTTTCTCTTTTGATAACTTCTATGGCACTCATTAATTCTTCTCGGAAGTCAACTTATGCCTCTTCAATTTATTCTTCATATGCTTCTTCATATTCTTCTTCGGAGTCTTTTTTATCAGAGTCTTCTACTACCATGAATAGAACTCTCCCTGTTTCACTGTCACTAACTTCATCATCATCTAATGATGAGATGTCTTCTTTGGTGCAAAATCTTTTCTTGAAAACTTTATTTGTAGTTATTTTACCTCTATATGTTTGTTTTCCTTTTTAGTAACCTTCATCATTTCCCTTTTTCTTATGAGGAAATTTGTTAGCAAAATGACCAATACCATCACAATTAAAACAAATTAAAGGAATCTTACCTCTATACCTATTGTTGGTTCCCTTGTTCAGTCTTTTGATGAAGTTGGCCACTTCTTCATCATCTTCTGAGACATCACTGATGTTGCTATATTCTTCTTGTTCCTTTTTCTTTTTCTTTGATCTTTTGGATGCTTTGAAGGATGCTTCTTTTACATCTGGATTTTCTTGTTCAGTTCTCATCTCATATGTTGTGAATATTCCATGCAGTTCGTCCATGCTTATTGAGTTTAGATCCGATCTTTCTTCTAGTGTTGATATCTTAGGGTTGAATTAGATAGGAAGAGATATTAGTACCTTTTGAACAATTACAGATTCTTCGATTTATTCTCCCAATCCTATGATTGCATTCATTGTTTCATCGACTCGTAAGAAGTAGGCTAGGATATCTTCATCTTCCTTCATTTTTAGTTGTTTGAAATGACCTCTGTAAGTTTGAAGCATTGCTTCTTTGACTTTTGAATCTCCTTCATAAATATTTCGAATCTTGTCCCAAATATCTTTAGCAGATTTACAATGTGCAACTTTTGTGAATACCGTATCACTGAGACCATTCAAAAGTGCATTTTTGGGTTTGGAATTATTCTCATCAAGTTTCACTGCTTTTTCATTTGTTGGTGGAACTGATGGTGTTGTGTATCCATCTACAATTGATTGTCAAACTTGAAATCCCTGTGCCTGTATATATGTCTTCATCCTTATGCTCCAAAAAGAATACTTATGTCCATCAAACTATTGTATTCCATTTTTATACGAGTTGGTACTCTCCATGATCTACCTTTCAGTGGTTAAATTGATTTCTGAAGGAACATGCTCTGATACCAATTGATGGATTACTGAGAGGGGGGGTGAATCAGTAATAGCATAATTATAATCCTTTTTCTTCAAATGTTATATCAATGTAGAATTAGTATCCAATACTGATCAGTAAGAAATAAACAATCACACACATACATAGTACACCAGTGTTTTACGTGGAAACCCAAATCGAGAGAAAACCACATAATTGTTTTTCTTATATGTCTTGAAGAATTACATTCATTGGAAGCACCATCTTCCTTTGTTTTCCAGCTGCAACTGGAAGCAGGCTCCAACCCCCTAGTTTCTCAGGCTACAACCCGAGGGAAGCTCCAACTCCCCACTTCTCTAGCTACAACTAGAAGGAGGATACAACCCCCTATGTTCTCTGGCTACAACCAAAAGGTGGATATAACCACCTATCCTTGCCCCGTCCTGCCACCTTGAAGTAGAAGTAGAATGATGGAACCACTATCACACTATCACTATGAGATATACCACTGTAAACCTGTACCAATAAATCTGAACCATGTTTCAACCATGCATCAACCTATACCTCAACCTATACCATAAACAAGTGTATCAACCATGCACCAACCTATACCAAATAACCTGTAATAAAACTGTGCCATAAACAAGTGCATCTAACCATGTACCAAGTATGTGCCAATCATGTTTCAACTACTCATCAACTATGGATCATCAATATGTACCAACATCATCAACTATACACCTCATGTATGTGCCAACTCATCAACTACTTGTATCAACCATGTACTCAACATGTAACTCAACCAAAATCCCTCATCAATTTAATCATCCAAATCTGATTTGTATCTTTGTAATAGACCTAGCATATATATTCACATTCCTACAAACCTTTCTTAACTTTAACAACAAGAGACTAGCATTTTCATCAAACTTTTCTTTAGTCTCACATGCTCACATGCCTAGTTTTGGATTAGTCAACAACCCTAACTTGAAGTAATCACAACTTTGAACCTGTAACGTATAAAGATATGAAATTGATATACAATGTTATTCAATGTGTTTTATGCAATTCCTCCAGGTGTCACTACTTGGAAACTCTCATAAAAAGATTTATAGAAAAAATGGCATACCTTGTTGAATTCTATCTTATTCTAGAGAGTGACCTTGTAGAGCATGCCCCACACGAAATAATAGTTGAATTGATCAAAAAATGTTACAAAAAATACTAAAGAATGTACCCTAACAAAAAAATTTGGTATCACTGAATTTGGATCTTTTATGAATAAGTTATGATGTTTTTACCTGAAACACTTGTTTTTGACTAGTTTCAGGACTAACCACAAACCCTATTTTCCACGGAGTGTAACTCCCAAAATACAATGACCCATAAGATGAATTTTTTACCAAAAATATTTGGGTAAGTTTTCTCAATGGAATAGAAATTTCACATTCTTAAGCATTATAGAAAAAAATTTATAGTGAAAATGGTGAGATGACCTGTAAATAACATACCTTAGAAAGTACTATCAAAAGAATTTATCCTTCCTTGCATTTCAGCCTTATTTTCTTCACCTTCCCTCATAAATTCGGCTTATATATCCTTTTTTACCTACGCCTATAGATATTCAATATTCTCAGGTGTGATTAAAATGAGAGAGCCTTGCCTCTTATTTATACTCTCCAAGTAGCTTCCTTAAAAACATCTTCTAGGTCACTTGGACAACTTTCCTTATTTTAGGGTTAACCCACTTCTAATTTCTCCATTAAATTTA
>CBVK0100740447.1:0-24418 GCA_900067695.1 Picea abies
ATTGGCTCATTACCCCTTAAATGGGGCATATTACATTAGTAATGTTATATTTTTTATGTCGGCTTTATTTCATTAGTTGAAATTATACCTTCTAGTCTCCTATATATACCAAGGAGACATTTTCGTTTGGAATCATCTTGTACTTGAACATTTATGTGGGGTAAAAGGAGGTTTCCCCCTCGAAGAGGCTTATTATCTGAAATTCTCTCTTTTTCAAAGCATTGAGTACTTATTCTGAGGTTTTTCTATGCTATATTGATATTTGGTTGTTAACACTCAACCACTTGTGAATACATCTCCCTTTGCACATGGGTCAAGCAATATTCATTCTTCACTATTTCCACACATGCACACACAAAGAGGTTTACTTTTTTGTTCCATCACTCAAATGGTCGACAATTAAGTCATTCATTCAACCAAGGTGACAAAATATGCTCATCCTCCATATCAACCTTCACATATGAGTACACCCTACATTGGATGTCAATCTTCAATGGGAGGCCAACTTTTATCTTGGAAGAAATCTTCAACAAGTTTTGGGGAAACCTATGTCATTGCAACATCAAAAATCATGGGGGGAAGTCACTCCTACAAGTCCTTCTATCCCTAATACCACTAGTATTTATCTTGGACAACCATATATATGATTTGCTAAACCTTTGTGGGGTCAACCCATTCTGGAGGGCATGCCCCAGCAAGGAACTTTTCACTATCAATTTGTAAATGACATGATTCCAACACAACAATCCCTTAAAACACAGTATATGGTAGGTCAATAGGGCCAACCACAATAAATGAGGGTACCATTAGGTCAGTCTCAATATGTATTAGGTTTGTATGTTAAATAACAATACATGGGTGGTCAACTAGGACAACCACTTTACATGGGTGGATAATTAGGACAACCACCTTACATGGGTGGATAACCCAAGAAGTCACCATACATGGGAGGACCATCTAGATTTTCCATCTTGCTGCAACCTAGATATGTTCATACTGGTGTTCCCATGCCACATCATTACCACCAATATCCACACACTAACCGAAAAATTCCATTATTGGCTACATTAGATATTCCAGATCTGTCACATTTGAAAAATGATCCCATTCATCATGCCTCGTTTTGTCCCTTCTTCCATTCCAAATTACCATTCGACATCCAAAAATTTGACAGAAAACCTAGGGGATATCGTAACAATCATGTTATGAATTTCCATTTATGGTATTATTCAAACTGTTTGATGGGCGAATCCATTCATTCAATGATTTTTCAGAGAACAGTTACAAGTGAAGCAACCAAATGGTTTATTAAGTTGTCACATAACTACTTTATCTACTTTGGTTCTCTTTATATGGATTTATTGATGCATTTCAAGTTTCCTATATAGTATGATATCAATACAAAACATTTTACCTCACTCCAAAAATCCTCTTCCACCCACATATATGATCATATTAATGAGTGGAGAAGACAAATACATTTTATTAAAGCTCCAATTCCAGACCAACTCCTTGTGTATTGGTTTACAAAGTCACACATCCCTCCTATCGCCATAGAAGTTTCTATGGGAAGTGTTTATACTAAGGAGAAAGCTATCAGTCATGCACACTATTTGGACCTGGTATACTCCAAGTTTGGCACACTTTAAAATATGATCCCTCATTCTCCTCATCCATCCAACGATCCAACAAGACCTACCTTGGAACCAGATTTTTTTTCAATCACCACAACTACTTATTCTCCTACTCAAACCTTTGAGGTGAATGCAGTCCAATCCATTTCATCTTAGTAATCAAGAGGTATGAAGAAAAACAAGGGTAAATCCAAGAAATATTCTAACCAACAGGATACTACTAAGACTATTAATACTCAACTGAATACGAATGTTAAGGTTCCTTGCATGATTTGTGAGGAAGGCCACTACATAAAACACTGGCCTCGTCATGAGGAAGTCGCTAAATTTATGAATGGTATATCTTGATCAGTTCAACAACAACACCTGGTTGCAAAAAACACTTCCCCTTGGCAAGGAGGAGATGTAAGTCATTCCAATAATGGGGATTCTTCCTCAAACACCCGTAAGGTGTGTATGTTTAAAGAGGTTAATTTAATGACTTGATCAAATACTTATGATACCACTCTAGGTAATCATTCTAATGGAAAGGATATATATAAAATCTCCACATCCACTCCTCCTCCATATTCCATGCTTCTTCATATTGACAGGACAATTTTTGATGCAGTGTTGCACCTTCAATTTGGAAAGTGACATTTAATCCAAGTTCTCATGACATGCAAAACTACAATATTGTTGAATATTTGGTGCATGTTCCTTGTGCTATGTCTATTGGTTTTGGATATTGATTATCTTCCTATTTCAAAATTTTTTTTTAGCCGTGATTGGACCCCATTCCCTAATGTGGGTGTGTGGGGGGCTTGTCCCCCCACAAATGTTGTATATCTAATGGTAGGAGTTATTTTTAGGGATTGTTTCCCTAGAAGGAAACCCTCTTTTATGAGGGAATTGTATTGTGGTTGTGTATTATTGTGAGTATTGTATTCTGAGAGAGGATATTGTGAGACAAAAAAGAGGAAGTTACAATAGGTGTGTTGTAGGTTGTATCCCTTCATTTTGCTGGATAATAAAAAGGAAGGACCTAGAAATTTCTCTGGTGGATGTATCCCACATTGGGTGAAACACATATATCTGTTTCTCTATTGTATTGTGTATATTCTGTGTTTTATTTCCACATTTGTTTTATTTTATTTCTCCGTGATCCTTTTTTCCTAACAATGTCAACCATTGAAGTTCTACAGAAATATCCAAGTCAACATAGGACCGTGTTTTCAACCATTGGAGCTATGCATCTAGAGGAATAAAATATGATTACATTTAATCTAGACTATTTTAAGGAGAGGCTCTCACACCACCTAGCATTCCAAATTCAAATCTTGGTTGGTGGAAAGAACATTCATCACACTATTTTGGATAAGGGAGCCTCCACCTGTGTCATGTATTTACCTAATTGGAGATCCCTTGGTCCTCTTATACTTATCCAATCTCCTACCATCCTCAAACCATTTTATGGATGTGGTGTCCAACCTCACAGACTCTTGCAGTCTATCGTTGTGACATTGAAGGGTAAGATTGTTTTGGTTGATATCAAAGTGGTTGGCATGCCCTTGTATTACAATTTGTTACTTCTTCGTAGTTGGTTCTATGAGATGACTTCCATCAAATCTTCAATGTTTCATATTTTACAATTTCCCCATGAAGGAAAAATTGTCATTGTTGAAAAACTTGACTATATAACTCCATATCTACACAATTCTGTAGTGAATAATGTCCCTCTTCTAGGACAATCTAGTCTTGAGAGTGTAGGAGTAGGTCTCCTTAAGGATTCCTCACTCATGGGGTTTTTACCTTTTCCCATTCTTGAAAGCCTGCAAGTTTCCACATTAAATATGGTTTCAACTTAGCTGAAAAAATCCCTACAATCACTTGATCCTTTGGTAGTACCTGGTCTTTATGAGCATAGTTCATTTCCTATTTCAAGCTCATTAAAAAAGGAAAGAGACAATAAGGAGCATGGTTCTTTTCACGTGTCAATCTCATTAAAAAATGAAACAAAATATTACGAGCATAGTTGAGTGTCTTTTTAAAGCTCATTAAAAAATGAAACAAACCCTCCTCGATTCGAATCAAGTCTCACTCTGGATCAAGTACTTGAGCCATATTTTCATTTTCCTAGTGAAAATGGTCTTATTAGTAATCAGACACCTAAATGAGGAGAGAAGAAGATTCGATGAAGAAAATGACACTTGGGGGGCTGGTATCTATCCTATAGACATCATGTTAGAGAGAAGCCACTAGCCTCTACCATGCAAGTTGTGGGTAAAATACCTCTAGAGAGACATGCTTCTAGGAGGTATCCTCAATTGGGGGTCATTGCCATCATAACGTAGTAATATTTTTTATAATTACCTTAGTCTTTGTTCTTTCTTTTTCTCATAAATACATGAGTATAGGTTACTGAGCTCATTATTTTTTCTTTATCATGCTCGTTAATACATGCAAATAGTTTACCGAGTATACTTTAGCTCTTTTTTATACTTGTAAAGATATACAAAAAAGGAACTCTTTGGAGTTTCCTTTAAGATCTTTTCAGACTCCCGAAACATGGAAATATTGTGGAGTGATCTTGTTTCCTTTCACACCATTAAAAGTTCTGAAAGGGTGTCTTTTGAGTGATATTTTATCTCTTTTTTGGCCTTGCAAGAATAATTACGAAAAAGGAATACTCTAGTCAAGCATGACTAGAAGAGGTCTCCCTTGTATTGTTTTACACCTTTTTCGAGCTTGGGAGACTAAATTTGCAAGAAAATCATCCATGGAGTGTTATTTAAGTTCTTTTCAAACTCTCTAAACATGAAAATCCACCCTGTTTACCTTCTTTAGGCTTGTAAAATTATGAATCAAAGGACCTATGTGAGTCCAATATCTAGGACCCATACAAGAATGAACCCTTCCTTCTTCAAGTTCATTAAGAATATGTCGAGGGACTAATCAAAGATGAGCTATACTGAGCATCTATTACCCTCTTCAATATCATTAAAAAGAAAAGAGGTACTCACCAATCATGGTGGGGGGAAATTGAAGGAAGTGGGTCAATTATTTTGGAATCGATCATGGTAGCTATTGTTATCAGCATTGAACATGGCACATGTTTGTGTCTCATCTTATAATTGGGTAATATGCTTGTCTCCGAGTCATATCAATTCCATGTGTTGTTATACTTTTTCCTTCAAGTCGAAGAGTGCTCTTATTGTCATCATATTATGTTCTTGGTACTTGTCGATTAAATTCGTCCAAGTCATTTGTCATGCTTCATAATGTTCAAGGGAAGTTTCACTTCAAAACATCCATATGTATTATTACCAATTTCCATTTCCTATGTCAGTTGATACGCATTCAGTCTACTATCTCACATTACGTTTGCATGAATTTCATGTCGATGGTGGGGGATACATCTTATCCTTCCTTCGACGAGTATTTTCCTATTGAATTGAACACATTATTGAGTAATTAGACATAACAACCAATTAGTACCTTTGGATTTGCATTCCTCAATGGAAATCCTCCTCTCTTTTGACAGTAGGTTTACACCATTGACCTAGGATTTAATGATTCCATGAATGTCCAACCTCACCTCATTCATTCAAATTCACTGGAATGTACTAAAGGTGCCTTGGTAATCATTTTCATCATAGTTGATTTCCATTGCACTTGTTAACAATATACCTTAATGACTAGTAATCAAGTAGTTTCTACCATGTTCAACATAAGTCATTTATTCACATGGTTAGATTCGTACCATTTCAGGAACGAGATGAATACCCTGGGTTGGGAGCTCACTTTGATATGTTCTTTTCCTAGGCTGTGATGGAGATCATTTGAGAATGTAAAATGTTTCAGTACAATCACCATGCATACAATCTTATTGATAGATATATTGCCACATAGGTTCACATTCTATTGATATGTCGCTATGTTTTGTCTTCTCATAGATCCACTATGTATTTTTCATGGCTACGATTAGTTCATGCCATGGAGGTATGGATCCACATTGTATCTATGATGGCCATATACGTAGTTAGTATTCTCATGGATCCGTAGTGTATTAGTCAGTGGCCATGCTTTGAGTCAACACAAATTTCGAGAATAGGTATGCTTGCCTCAGAAATGGAACATATATGTATACTAATTGATGATTATTTCTAGCTTCTTCCAGGTTCTCCTATTCCAACATCATTCCATTGAATAATTTTTAAAGTGTTTCAACCAACATTTATTCTTCTAACCTCACACTTTAGGGGGTATCTGGTACACATCAAAGTGTCACGCCCTAAGTGTCGCAAACTAGCATATCTGCCTTGTTAAGTGTCGTATGCATTGTCTCCAGTGTTTTCTGCAACTTAGCAAGCGTCACATTCACTTTTCTAATTATTTCAACCCATTGACCCCATGAAATACATTTGTCCCGATCCCTAAGGTAGTTTGGAAGATAAAACCAACCATTTTGGGTCTAAAACCACACCTTTTTTTGGCGAAATTTGACCAATTTTGAGAATTTTAGAAGGGTGGTGCTCCCTTACTCCTATTGAGGGTGTACTAGTTCTCTCTCATCCTTTATTAGGCGGTACTAGTGGTGTTATGTCTCTTACTCTAATGGGGTGCCAATGTGGTTAGATATCTTCCACCTTTTTATAAGGGATAGTTGATGAGGTTGTTTTGGTTGACTCCTATACTACGAATATATATTAGGATTGAATATGAACTTAACAATCCATATCCTCAACCATTTCCCTAATTCTCCTATGGTGGTTAAGCCTCTCAAGCCTATATATTGAAATTATTTCTATGGTGAATGGGGAAGGAAATTGTTGAAGTATCATCATTTTGATAGTAGGAGATTCATGCAAGGAGATGGACAAGGTGAATCTGGAAGAGGTACTACATCACTGGACATGGATTATAAGTTCTTGTAACTTTTTTTCCAAATTAATATAAACTCGGCCTATTCCCTTCAAGTTCATTTGTTCTAGATTTTCTTTTCGATTGTTGTTTCAATATGCATTGATAGATATTCTTTATTTAATCATATAGAGTAGGGGGAATATTTCCATTCCTGGTCTTTGCAGGAATTCATTTTTATTGAGGATCTTGGATATCAACCCCAGGGATTGGAAAAACAAGGATGAAAATAACAATAAGGTACATCACATTCTTCATCTCTCTTTCTTGATTGGTTGAGTTACATTTAAAGGGAAAGTAGCAACCAATTTTTTACTTTTATCTTTGGACCAAACAAGGGGTATTTTTCCAAAGGGGAGCATATCTTGTCAACAGGGTAAGATTTTTCACACAAAAATACTGATGAATGTCTCTTGAAAAAACCATCATTGGTTGAGATGAAAGCCGCAATGTCAGATGCTGACTTAGAATCTGATTCAGAATCATAAAAGGGAAAACATATCATTGACGCAAAACCTAGTGTCACCATCACAACCACAAAAGTATAGCTAGAGGAGCATGAAGAAGGGGAGTTACTCTTCCATTAATGGATGTGGGTGAAGGGGATGCCACTACATGTCATTGTTAACAATAGTATCTATAAGAACTTAATCTTAGTAGACGTGATCAATAGGTTGAACCTGAAAACAATGTTACATCCTCAAATATACAACATTATTTGGCTCATCCAAGGATGAGACATCCACATCAACTGGAAATGTCTCCTGAACTACAACATAAAACCCTTCAAAGATGAGGTATTATGTGATCTTTTATCCCATTAAATTTTGTGATGTTGTTTTAGGAAAATCACATATGTGGAAGAATCAAGATTTTTGTGCATCTAGGCCCCATAGTGTCATAATTACTTTTGGAGATCAAATCTACATGGTACAAGAGGAAATACCAAATACATTGGTTTCTTTGATCTCCATGAAGCAATGAAGGATCCTAATTGTTCTAGTATAGAATACAGACAAGATGTGGTAACTTTGTATTGAGTACAGAGCCTCGAACCAGATCACAGTCAAGAACCAATACCTAATCCCATATATTGATGATCTTCTTGATCAGCTCAAGGGAGCCAAGTTTTTTAGTAAGTTTTATATCATGTCAGGCTATGATGAGGTGTTGACTGAGAAAAAATATGTATGGAAGATAACATTAAAGTCTAAATAAGGTCTCTTCAAGTGGTTGGTGATGCCTTTCAACTTGACTAATTCCCTAACCACATTCATGCAGAGAATGCATGACATATTATGACCATTCACAAAATCCTTTGTGGTCATATATATGAATGAAATCCTCATCTTCAAAAAAAAATTGGGGGGGACATTTGAAGAATATTCAACAGGTCTTGTGAAACTTGCAAGAACAAAAGTTGTATTATGATTTGGCTAAGTGTTTCTTTGACATGTAGATAATCCAATGTTTGGGGTACACTGTGGATGAGTAGGGTGTGCATGTGGATCTAGACAACATTCGATTCATTCATGATTGGTCATCCCCAAAGATAATGACCTATCTTTGCAGCTTCTTAGGCTTCACCAACTTCTACCATCGGTTTGTGTTGGGGTTCTCTCATATTTCTTGGTCCCTAAGCTAGGAGACCAAGGGTGGAGAAAATACCATGTTTGTGTGGGATGTGTCCTAGTAGAAATCATTTGAGGATTTGAAGTTCAACCTCTACTCAACATGATTCCCTATTCTACTATACCATCAATATCCATTTGATATTAGGAAAAATTATTCATATTATGCTATCGGTGTAGTCCTCACTTAGCATTAGAATCAGGTTGCCTATCATAGTGAATCACTATCTTATGTTGTTTGTAGATACCCCAACTATGGAAAATAGATGTACTCCATTTTGCAGGAATTTTGACAATGGAAGAAATACATTTAGGGGAAGGAAATGATCATCTACATTAATCATAGTTCTCTAGAATTCATGCAGACACAAGGAAATTTAAATAATGACCACCACTAGAAGTGGTCCACATACCTACAACAATTCCACTTTAACATCAAGTACAAGAAGGAAAACACCAACTATGTCACATATTGCCTTAGTTGACTGTCAGTTGTGGTGCTAACCAGAGTTCTTAACTCCTATGGGAATGAGATGTTTGGGTGGCCACAATTATACAATAAATACACTGAATTTGTTACTACCTATTAGACATTGAGTGCAATAAACATAATTCCATACTTTCATCTCCAAGGCATATTGTTAAGCCATCAGAGATATATCTATGTTCCTTGAGATGAGTGTCCAAAGATGATCAACAAAGCTCATTACAATTGGGAAACATGAAATTTTGGTGTATATAATATTGTGGAATTGCTGCAATAGAACTTTTATTGTTCAAATCTTTGACAAGATGTCTACAAGTACATCATATTTCATTGCATGTGCCATTTTCAGGCCTTTCATCAAGAAATGGGGGCTATACACCCATATTCCTAGGCCATATAGGCCTTGGGAATCCATATCTATGGATTACATGTCTATTCTACCTTCAACCAAGCATGTGAATGAATTTTTCTTCGTGGTCATTGAACGATTATCTAAGATGGCCATTTTGGCAACCTCCAAGAAGATCATCACAACCAAGTCTAAAATCAAGCTCTTCTTTGAACATGTTTGAATTCATTTTGTCCTCCCACAACACATTATATTATGTCAAGAGAGTATTTTCCTAATCAATTTTTTTTCCATGCTATGGCCGATGATGGACACCAAGCTTAGCAAATCAACTTCCTTCCACCCACAACATAGACTGATAAAAAAATAAAGGTAGTCAACAAGATCATTTTCCATATCTTGAGGATGTATAATTCCAAACATCCATGCACATGGGATAAAATCCTTCCTTATGTTCAACATAACTACAACATATCCCTTGAGATATCTATTGGGCATAACCCTTTTCAGGTGTGCTTGGGGTTCAAACCATTGGCCCCCACTGACGTAGCTCTTCCCATTATAACTGCACAGGAAGAGTCCTCCCATGTTCATACTGAGGATGATCGAGAAGCCAAATTTGTTGAGCAAATCAAGAACACCCAAAAAAAAATTCATGATATTTTGTAGAAATCCAATTCCATATACAAGCAACACCATGATCAACATCGAGCACTATACAAGCTTCAGGTGGGAGATAATGTATGTTTCCTTTTATAGAAAGAGAACATAAGACCCCATCAGAAGCTACACCGACTTCAATATTGGCCTTAAACCATCAACAAAGTCATGGGAGAGAACAATTTTGAATTAATTATTCCTTTGTTCACTGGCTTGAACCGAATATTTCATGTGGAACTACTTCGACCATATTTTCCACCTCTTCGAGAAACTTCTAGCATAGTTGAGCACCTGGCCCCTATAAAATAAATCTTGAATGCATTAAACAAGTAAAAATTGATTGTATCATGGAAATCAATATTATGGGAACTCTCCAGCCAAACATCCAACTCTATAGGGTCGCCTAAGCAAGGTAGTTTATTCATTATTTCAAGGGGATCAATAGGAATCAGATTCACTAGAAGTTTCCCCATCGGATGGAGGAACTTGATGAAATGGGGACCACTGCTTCATAATATGAGTGTAGTGGATCTAGGTGTACATCAGTCTCCTCCACCCTATTCCATTGGGTCAAATTGTTGTTTCCATGTTGGTAATTTTTATACAATTTTTTCAGGTCTCAAACTTCTGGGGCCATTTTGACGTGCTAAAAGATGTTTTTTCACCTGGAAGCACCTAATAGATCCATGTTGATATTATTGGGGAATTTGGAATGTGTACTACTAAGTTACACCTTTTTAATGGTCTTATGAGTTCCCAAAATGAATATCATATGAAAAAGTTGTGCCCTCGGGAGTTGATGGTATCAATTACCGCCATGGGGGACCACAAACCTTTCCTCATTTCATCTTCTAAGGTTAGGGTTTTGGATGTTTAGAGTTTTCACTTTTATTATTTTTGTTAAAAAAAGTCCTTTGGAGCCTCATTGTCATCATCTAATTACAAACAAGCATAGCCGAAACATCCCTCTTCAGAGATAAGATACCACCATTCTACTTAGTGTGTGTGCTTTTCATTTTACAATCTATTGTATTGCAGACATTCACTGATAGAATACAAGTTTTATTATATTACTATATTCCTTGAAATGTTTCTTTGTATATCCTTCGTATATCTCTATTATATTTCTTCCCTCATGTCATTCGCAAAATGATCTGGATCAATGGTATCATAATAGTCTTCTTCTTTTCATTCTTAGTGCATGTACCTGATGAGGTCAGGGTATAGAAAGTTGCATCTCGAGCTTATTTATCTCGAGGAAAATCACTCTCACTCTTCCAAGAAACCTCCCATGGAAGAAGAAAAGAGGGATGACGAAGCAAGAGATCTTATCAAACTGTTTCTCAAGGAATCCCTCACGCAACAAAGGAATGTGATTATGGATAATTTCTTCCATATCATTCAATGACTACTGAAACTAATGAAGGCACCTTCATCCAACACTAAATTCAGAGGTATGAAACCCTTTAAGGTATAAGTTAAATTTTATATTCCTTTATTTGAAGGAAATATAGATGGTGATGCTTTGGGAAGATGGTTAAGTCTATTGGAGCATTATTTCTCTATCCAAAAAATTTCAAGGGGTCAAAAAATAACCTTCATGCTCCTTAAGCCCTTTCCACATGTCATAGATTGATGGGAGACTTACTGTGAGAAACATGTCGAAGATGCGTTTTCATTTTATGGGCCAGGACCCACATGGGTGGATTTTTTTTATACCCTTAAGGAAAAATATTACCCAGTTGGAAACTATGATGACTAGTATACAAGATGGACCACACTATGTAAAGAGAGGGGCCAAACAATGTCGACATTCACTAATACCTTCCATACCTTGTGCACCAAGACAGGTATCAAATAATACAAGTTATATTTGGTCCTAAAGTACTTTGGGGCTCCACATAGCTACATCTAAATCAAAATGAAGTTTGTAGACAACTCATTATTGAGAGCCCCTTATCTATATGTTGTCAAAATCGAGCATAAATTTTAGCAAAATAACAAGGGGGATCTTTTTTTAGCAAATATGCATTATTCAAAGTATGATAATGGTGGTCTTAACTACCAGGTAAAAGGATAGATCAATGATGTCTAGTCCCAGTAAAACCAATCTATGCCACCAACAAAGAAGGGTAATGGAAAGTCGAAGGAGGACATGGGAAAGTGGTGTGAGTTACAAAAAATCCCTTGGCACAATATCGATGAATGTTGCTCCAAATAGTCATTGTTGGCTAAGCTCAAATCCTCAGGGTCAAATTTTGGCTTAGACTTTGGTTCAAAACTAGAAAAGTGAAAATGGATCATTGATGTAGAACCCAATGTCACCATCAATACCACAAAATTCCAGCCAAAGGAACCAGAGGAGTTTGAATAAGGGGAGCTCTTCCACTCACAAATGTGGGTGAAGGGGACGCCATACCATTTCATTGTTGACAATAATATGGAGAAGAGCCTAATATGAGTATAGGTCCTCAATATCTTGAACCCAACAGTGAAACTGCATCCTTATCCATACACCATCATTTGGCTCAATCAGGGATGGTACATTTGCGTCAACCGACAATTTTTCCTGCACTACGACATCAAACCCTTCAAAGAAGAGGTATTGTGTGATATTTACCCCCTTGAAGTTTGTGGTTTTTTCTTAGTAAAACCATATATGTGGAAGTATCATCATGTTTACGAATCTATGTTGGAGAAATTTCTATTTTCAACACACTAGTTCAGTGGGAGTTAACTGACTAGTTCTATTTTAGACTTTCTATTTTTACCATCACTATTATGCATGCATGCATTCCTAAGGAAAAATAACTTATTGATTGATTTTATTAATTATGGAACTTTTTCCCTATAATGAGTGTATTCCACGCATTCATTGTATCGTATTAATCATGATCTATGTATAAATCATCAAGTCATTGGAATAGTGTGAATATATTTTCTCATTGTTCCATATTGTATCTCTCTTCCATTTCTTGATAAGATTTGTTTATGCATGTTTTAGCTAGAATTCCTATGGAGGTTTCCATGAAACACTGACATGTTATCAGATCTATGCTACTTGGAGCAAGCCAGACAAGCCAAAGAATAAGGAAAATTAGAGTTTTAGCAAGCTAAATTCGTGGTCTTACCTTTCATCAATGATTTGTCCAAAAATATTAGGTTTTTAAGGAAACAGACTACTTGGAGAGTAAATCAACCCATCATGGTAGTGGGTTTTCAACCATTTGGAGATATTCCTCACCATTTTCTCAGAAAATAAGTCACAAGATAGCCTCCTGAACCTCATACAAATATGTGGTCATACCTTTCTACAGTGATTGCTCCAAAAAAATATTAAGTTTTTAAGGAAATGATCCCCAAGAGAAGTGAACCAACCCATTTTGGAAGTGGGTTTTCAATAATTTGGCGAGATTCCTCACCGTTTGCTCAGAAAGTAAGTCACAATATCATCTCCTGAAACTGATACAAATTTTCACTCAAAGTGCCCTTTCTGTCGTGATTTCTTAATTTTTCACTTGTAGATTGAGAGTAAATTTTTTGGGGTTCTTAGAAATAGTGTAAGAGATGGAAAAGAAAACTATTATACAGACAAACTTGGTGGTAATCCTCACACCATACAATTATTTTGATTGGAAGACCAAGGAAGAATTCCAACATAGAAAGAAAGGACTATAAAATTTGACGATGATGACGGAAACAGAACCTACATCAGCGATTGCAAAGATGAGATGGGAGAACCGTAACAATGAGGCCACATGAATACTTCTTGAGTAAATCTCCATTGATTTTTGGTTTCATGTTACCACATGCAAGACTACAAATGAGATCTGGACCACCTTGGAAGGACTCTTTGGAAAGAAAGATATAATGCAAGGTCATATGCTTGAGGTAGAGTTGAATAACTTACACCCTAAAAGTTTTGATAATATACATGATATTTTTACTAAATTTAAATATTTGTTATTTAGCTTGATTGAATGTGGTATTGATAAGTCTACACAATAGAAACAACTTATTCTAACAATCTTGGCCAATCTAGGACTAGAATACGTTGTATATGTCTCCAATTTTCGTTATGGCAAATGGCATTTTGGAACAAATTAGAAAATTCCTACGTTGGCTCAGTTCATTGAGTCTCTTACAAAAGAATAGACAAAACTCATACAGTTGGGCCTCATTAAATATCCCAAATCACATGCAGTCACCATGCATGATGGAAAAGTGTCAACCAAACAAAACGGGAAGGAGGAATATTCCAAACCCTTTAATGATTTTTCAGGTTCCAAAGACTCTTCAGATTCCAAGAGGAAGAAGAAGGGAAAGCAGTGCACTTACTGCAATAAACTGAATCATTAAGAATCCACATGCATGAAGAAATAGATCAATCTTATCGCACAAGCACTTCAAAATAACAAATTTGGAAACTTCATTCCAAAGGGAGTCAAGAAGTGGAAAGAAGAATATCCTGCTCCTAAGAAATGTAATCATCATGCTCTGGTTGCAATTAATTCCTCATCTAATTCATGCATTATAGATTCTTGTGCATCACATCATATGACAATGAAAGAGGAAGTTTTCTCTTCTTTGAGTCCATGTTGAAGACCCCCTATTCTCATGGGGGATGACACTCTAGTAGCAGTAGCAAGAGAAGGGAGAGTGGAACTCCATAATGGTAGTTTTGAGAATGTTTTACATGTTCCAAATATTTCTACGAATCTTCTCTCAGTTTGTTAGATCACTCAGAAAGGTAAAAAGGTTGAATTCACATCAGATTTAGTTTCAATAATTTACATGCATGAAAATTCCATCATTTCAATTGTTGAGGTGGATCACAAGTCAAGGTTGTATAAATTCACTATTTTTTTTGATAATGACTCTATTCTACCTACACATAAAGAGAGTACTTTGCATGAACCTCCAGTGCAACATGCAGATACTCTTATGCTTCCATCAGTTTCATACATCAAATATGATTCCATACACTCAGGTTTTATACATGGAAATAAGAAGGTAGTACATCTAGATAAGAATCCAGCGTCGAAGATAAAGCAGATGCGCAAGAAGTAACAGACCACACTTCAGGCAAATGACAACCTCGCAGGGATTCCATTGGATTCGAGGATGACTCGATCTCATCATGATGATCCTTCTCATGTGCTTTTAGCCTCAAAACCTGCGATGCCCATGCATTTATATATGGTTCAATCTATGGATTGACAGAACTACAATAGGGTTGTGGGAAATCCATTATGGAAAGAAGCCATGCAGAATGGGTATGACTCATTCCTACAAAACCAGACTTGGAATCCAATTCCATTTCCACCAGAAAGGAATATTTTTAGGTGCATATGGGTCCATAGGATCAAGAGGTACAAGGCTAGACAAGTTGCCAAAGGAATTCATCAGATCCATAAATATTTTTAAATCTTCACGAAGACTTTGAGTGAGAAGAAGTTTCAGACTTTGCGGGATCGTCTTGCAGTGAAGAACACAGTTTCGTAGAGACTACCATTTTCTTCTTTTGATACATTAGCTTTCAAGGGCGAATTTTGTTCCCACGTGGTTTTCCCTCTTTCCTCATTTTTTTCAGTGTTCATTAGTTGCATTGTACATGAGTACCTAAAATGGCCTAGTGGCGGGGACTCATTTTTTACTCCATAGTGATGTTCAAGGGGGGTGTTGGAGAAATTTATATTTTCGACACACTAGCTCAGTGGGAGTTAACTAACTAATTCTATTTTATACTTTCTATTTTTACCATCACTATTATGGATGCATGCATTCCTAAGGAAAGTTAACTGCTTGATTTCTTTTCTTAATTATGGAATGTTTTGACTTATATATGAGTGTATTCAACTCATTTACAGTATCATATTGATCATGATCTATGTATCAATCATCATCTCATTGGAGTAGTGTGAATATATTTTCTCATTCTTCCATATTATATCTCTCTTTCTTTTCTTGATAAGCTATGTTTGTGCATTCTTTAGCTAGATATTCCATGCAGGTTTCTATGAAACAATGACAATTTAGGCCCCATAGTATCATCATTAATTTGGGAGATCAACTCTAGATGGTACCAGAGGAAATATCAACTACTATAGTCTCTTTGATCTCTATGAAGAAATTCATAAAGGTGGCCTCTCAGACCGGGATATTTTTCTTATTTATGTTTCAGTCAAAAGGTGAGTAGAAGGTCACTGCAACCACCAACACCTTTGCATGGGGTCTCTCTACATAGCAGAAATAGGTGGAAAAGACAATAGAAGAGAGAAAATACATATTTTCCTCTCCTACTAGGGTGCAAGTGCACTTTCAAGTAAATAAATCAATTGATTTGAAACCTAGTTTGTTGACGATTAAAATCGCAACGATGAATTTCACCCGCAAAGGATTGCTAAACACTATTATTTATTTATGATAATAATATTTAACTAGTAGGTGGGACCCCTTTGTAGACCAGAGGCACATAGATAGGCATGTTACACTTATATGTCATTGTTGTTATGATGTTTCCTACACAGTCCTATACAGTTGATGATGCAGTCTTGGTTTCATTTGATATTACAAATGGTTGGTTCATGAATTGTTGCTAAATGTTCTTGATGATTCACTCGCAATACAAGTTAGTGTTATGGATATGGGGATTATACTGTTTACAAGTGTTATCTTATGTTATACATTAAACATTGATTATGTTATTACACATGATTTCATGCAAAGGGATAATGAAATGATACAAGAGCTAGCTCAAAACAAAAATAAAAAAAAATATGGATAAGTCCTAAGGATATGGAAAAAGGATTACATATAAACCTTGAATGTATATGTGTAATAGTGACAAATGTGAATGATGGACATAGATACTATACTATGCGTAGAGTTAAAGGATCATGTGATTTTGTTTAAAGGATTATATGGGAATCACATATGGTAATGTTAGCATATGATTATTATTGAAGTTATGACATGTTTCGGGTGGTGCACTATACAAAGGATATGGCATTGAATTATAGATTGGATATGGTTTGAATTTAATGGTTGATGTTATGAATACGGGAAGGCTCATACCTGGAATTGAATAGGGGTAGGTGAGGAATCAACATGAATTTACTGCACGTCACTCCAAACCACCCTTAAGCCTGTCACCCTAGCCATAGTTGAATTTTGATCTGTTGGTTGTGGAAGCAGTGTGATTTCAGGTTTTGGAAGGGAAAAATGCAAACCAACTTCTCATTGAAGCGATTTTTCATAGGTATGGTTTTGAATTATGAATCAAAGGGTGGCTTGAGATTACATTAGTTATGTTTTTTTCTTGATTTTTTGATAGAGTATCAATACTATATTATTGGTTCTCTGTGATTACTATCGAATGTTGGCATTTTGAAGAAACGTAATGGGTGTTATTTCTTTGTAAAGTCTGCGCATTGGTTATTGATAAACATGAATTCGGTTAGCTTGGGTTTTCATGATGATTCTCTATGGGAATGATAAAAATGGTGCAATGAGCTCTAAGTTTTATTCTTGTGGGGTTTTACCACTAGTCTGGGTATCAATTGTTGTCACCCCTTTTTTGTCTTGGTTGTAGTTATGATTCGTTTCCCAGGATGCAATGAAACTGTCGATGGTGCTATGGTTCTTTCTCTCTTTAGCTAAGCCTCAAGCTATTGTTTGTTATGTCATTTCCTATTGTCACTATCGTTGAAAGTTCCACAGTCCAATCTTGTTTTTACCATAATGTTCAATGGAGGCCTGTGTATGTATTGAATGGATACGAGTTGTGCTCTAGAATTCATTTCACAATATTTTTAACACTCTCTCCTCTCATATATGTTATAGTGGACCAACTATTATGTTTGTGAGCCTCACTATCAATTGTATTTCGAAGGTTATCGTCATGTCAGGTGTTGGGAAGAGACATAGTCTCTCTATGTTTTAGAGAATTCTTCATTGTTTAAATCAACCCTTATTTCCTCTTTGCAATAAATTTTTAAGAGGCATTTGTGTGTGCCTCGGTTGTTAAGCTAGAATTGCCTTTTCTATACTAGGGCATTCTCTATATCAATCTGTCAAGATCTTGGTTTTATAAGTTGAAAGACTATGGTGATTTCAAAGGAGCATGACTCTTTGTTCTTCCAAGATTATGTTTGTTTACCTGTGGTTGCTTCTCAGTGGTAAAGTATTTTAGGAGGTTAAAATATTATGAGCTCTCTCTATTTTTGAACATTAAACACACTTTTTTTACCTCTCTACAATAAATTTCTCAAGAACTAGACTTGGTTTAATTGAGCCCGACTTGCTTATTTTTTTCCTTGGGAACATTTTGGGATTTTGGTTTACAATTTTAATGATTGTGGTAATTATAAAAGGGCATGAGATCTCTAACTTCATGACCTTTTCTTGATCAAGTCTCTGTATTTACTCTCTTTGATTAATTTGTATGGGTTACCTACAACCCGACATATTTTCGTTTGGTCGATTGTGGTCTTTCCACTCATCACTTTGTTAAATCCTACCATGATCATGATTCTATCAAGTTTAAAGGAGACACTTGTGTGTCGATATGGTTATGTTCTCTTCATGCATCATATGGACTTGTATATATCGAGTGTTTATTTTGGAAGGAAGTGTGTGTATGTTTGATGAATACAAATCTCAGGTTTAGGGCTATGTGTTTTTGGTTAAGTGTTATTGTTGAATTAATATTGGTATCAATGATTATATGATTGAAGGCATGTGTGTATGATGGGTGCATCGAACATGCTCTTGATTTTGCCCAAATTTAAAAGGGACCTATGGGTGATTAAATCTGGCCTGATTATTGTTTGATGATAGTTGACTATTGATTGTTAATCCCGGGTCTATTATTGTTTGATTCCTAGGGACAAATATTGGATATAGATAATGGGAATCATTGTGCATATTATGATTTTTTAAAATAAGAGATCAACATTAGAGTATATAGGACAATTGCTCTAATGGATATGTTGTTATTGTGGAATTGTAAATGATTTGCATAGTCATTATATAGGATGTACATATTGATATAAATTGACGAATTATGGGAAATTAAATTGTTTTATTGAAGAGAACAAGAAAATTGTATGCAATTGAGGAACAGTTAAACGTTTTGGGTATTGGAAGTGGATGTTTTTTGGATTGTGATTGGAACATAGCTATGATTTTTTTTTTATTTAATTTATTTTATGAACAATATCCGTATAATTCCCTCTCATTTTCTCACTTTTTTTCTCATTATAAATCCCCCCACGATCCCAAATTTATTTTGCATGCCCTGTTCACTAAAATAAAATTAAAACTTTGTATGACAGTGATAAAAAATTCCACAAAGATAGATGGTAGCTGGTATATTTTGGTGTTGATTGCACAGTCATTTATTTAATGAATTGTCGAGCAATAATCATGTTCTTACTCAATGTCAGGATAACACTTTTTTGCGTATTACAATCCCCCTAGATATCCCATGAACTTTATTTCACCCCGTGTTCATTTGGAAGTTATTAAATAAATTTTATGGATTGGATTCCATGGGTTTTATGTTAATTTCTGAGAAAAACTTTGTTTCATATAAAGAGAATGTCATGTATGGTATGTTAAGCACTAGTTGCTAATAATTCTTGCATACATTATGAGCTTCTTCAACAGAGGAAGTCATGGCCGAAATAATAGGGGAAGGGATAACTGGAATAGAGGGTCTAGAAGGCCCAAATTCTTAATACATTTCAATGTCGATCCTCAGGAGTTAAACCATCTTTTTCAAGCTGGGTTTTTAAATTGGATTGGGAAAGGGATAGTTCAGCCTAGACCAGAGAGGGCTCCCTTCCAGCCCCAAAATTTTCTTGGTATCCCTGTGTCTCCCCATGTATCTTTGAAACCTGAAGTTCACAAGAATGATGGATGGAAAGAGATTGTTCACCCAGTAGTCTCCCACCATCCTGGCTGAAGAAACTTTTCATTACCTCCTCCTCCTCCACCTATAAAACCAAATTCTCAAATTTCCCCTGCACACTCACCTGTGTAGTCCTCCCATGCAAGAAAACTACTCAAAAATGAGGCTCACCATGTCCATGGAAAAGGTAAAGTTTTTGTTGTTCCCTATTCTCCTTCAAGTCACTCAACCAAGCCAGTGTCCTCCCGTATTCACATGAGGAGTGACTTCTCCCACGTCATTAGTGAGATAAAGACTTAAGGTTCTGCCCAACCTACGACTATTTCTGGGAAGTCCAAAGGGGACAACAGTGACAAAGGAATAATTTCCTCTGAAAGTGGAAAATATGGATTTTGATTATGTGTTTATAATTGATTTATTGAGGACAGTGGACTACAAAAGTTTTGGACAACAAACTATTTTTGGGGATATTGTGGATATTTACATGTTTTGCATATAATTTAAAACATTTCTGATTTTAAATTTCAAATTTTGGAAATAAATTTGGGAGTCACAAGGAGGCATGTGTTTAATTGATTATCTAATTATGCTTATTTTGTTAAAAAATAAAAGGGAGTCACAAGGGGTCCCACCTACTTAGTTATTATTTAATAAAAATACCCTTAGTTATTATTATTATTATTATTACTTCCCCTAAACTAAAATTAGTTAAGTTTTAGTTAACTTAAATAAATGAGGTAGTTGAACTAATTCAAGTTATTTGGAATGCATAAAATAAAAATGAAAAGGAAGAGCAAAGGGGATAATAGAAGGAGAAAACATACTAAGGCTTGTTCTTGAGTTTTATTGGGATAGTTCAATTTTCATTCATTCTTCAATTCATTAAAGGCCTAATTATTTTTTTGACAGTAGGGTCCTACTGCATACAACAAGGTTCAAAGCTGAACCATATCATTCATATGCTTGTTTTAGAGGTGTTGATCTATATTTGATAGTCTATGTAGTCTTTTTTTTTATGAATTGAGTTTCATGACACATAAAGGATATTGTGCAGAGTCAAGTGGGAAGCAGTTTGTGGCAAGATAATCTAGATTTTAAAGTTCAGTTTTTACTTCTTGACAGAGTCCTTTTGTATGGTTTTCATCAAGGATTTCTAAGTTTGACCTTGTTGCATGCCCCCCACCAGGATTTTTGTAAAGAGAAGGATACTTTTGATTTCTTGGAAAGAAATAAAGCGATTGTTATTTTGTCTCATTTGTGTTAATATGTGACTTGGTTATTTTTTCTTTTGACCTCCACATTTTCTTTCTACAATCTGTTTATGTTCAGAAAATTATATAAAATGTTATATTTTGCAACAATTTTTTTATTAAAAAAATCAGCCTAAGCCCTTGTAATTAATACTTGTGGATTGGGGAATACATTTTGAGGCTATAATACTAGGGTAATATTCTTGACTATATTTATTTAGCCAAGAAAGATGTGGAAATCATTGAGTAAGATAAATGCATATCTTCTCCTCAACATTTCTTTGGCGAACATACTGGGGAGATCTTCCATATCTCTCTGGTTGATTTTATGCTTGATTATCATTGAATATATTTGTATTGTTTCTTTTGATTATTTGATCGTTTCTTCATGACTGTACCTGTTGCAAGGCGGCCCAATATTGAGCCTGGTGTTAAAGATCAGAACAACATTGCTTTAAACTTGTTTAATACCATCTTAGAGACCGCAAATACTCGAGTTGAGCTTGAATGCTCATGGGTAGTGATTGAACAAGACATAAGTGTCTGTGAATGTTGGGAATCTTGGCAAAGAGAGCCTAGGAATAAGTTATATCTTTTCGTTTTCCTACAATTTTGATCTTCTTTTAATGTCCTTAAACCCTTGCATATCTAGGCAAAGAACATGTTTATCACTTGAGATCAACTCTATTTCTAAAATGGGGAGAATAAACATTGTTTTTTCAATCCAACAAAGTACTCTAAGGAGAACTTTGTTAGATTCATCTAGTTAGTCTTTCTCTCCCCTACCTATCATTCACAAGATGGCATGTAGTGGTGGCTCTGGTGGCACTAAAGGTGCTTATTCATCTTAGAATTTAGACTCGTCAGTGATTGGTAGCTTGTATATTCATCAAGTCCTTATCCAATCTACTACAAACCCCACCAAAGTCATAAACAAGTATGGGATTTTTTAGTTTGAAGAAGATGCTATGACTACTTTGTGGCATGTTTCCTCTGCTCTTAACCTAGCACTTGCTACTCATCCAGTTCCTAAATTCAAAGAGCATCTCCCTAAGTTTTAAGGGAATAACACGGTCTTTCCGAGTGAAAACTTGGTGAAATTTTCTAATTCCTGTCACAAAATAGGAGCCAATGACAACGACACGTGTATGTGATTATTTGTTAATTCCCTTGAAGGGAAAGCAATGAATGATTTCTTTGAACTTCCTCCTAAGATTATTTCTACTTGAGAGGAGTTGTTTTATTGGTTCAAGTGTACGTATGAGAAGACCAAGAGCCTAGCCAAAAAGTTATAGGAGTACAATAACATTGCTTATAAATATGGTGAAACTATCAAGTCTTTCAACTTGTGTTTCATCAAATTATATAACCAAATTCTTGAACTCATTCACCCTCAGAACCAAGCTGCTTTCATGAATTATTATAATTCTCTACCTTCCCCCTACCGTCATTTTCGGAGTTCTTGATTTCAAGATATTTTGGCATTACAAAGTCCCGATCCCCGATACTCTGTTGATGTCACACGTGGTTTGACACGTGTTAAACACTGCCACGTGTCACTATGATTCGTGACTTACCTGTGCCTGAACTGTTGAATCTTCCTACCACCTATCATTACCTGGTTGTGCCATGTGTCCCTAGCTGTTGTGAGCTGTTGTCGTGAATAAGATCGACGGTCTAAATCTCATGTTGATCTGATGGTGCAGATTCAGTTGGGATTTCGCATATCGTGAAATCAAGATTTTCATTGCATTGTTTTCTTTGCATGTTGAAATCCCGATCCCCGAAACTCCAATGAAGCCTCCTGTCTACAAGTGGATGGTCCCGATCTCTTCTTGATTTAACGACTTTGATCAAATCATGAAATCGCATATCGCAATTTCAGAGTTTTCATTGTCGAATGAATTGGACATTTCAAAGTCTCGATCCCCGATTCTCCGATGGCTTATCTCCCTCACATCTTTTGCAGATTTGACGGTTGTTGGGTATCTGATTCCAATCTGACGGCGTAGATCACTTCTTCTACACGCCAACTCCTGTGCTTAACATCTACGCAGCTTCTCCCGATCCAATAGCTATCGGGATTTCCGAGTGAGATCCAACAACTCTCGGTCTCTTTCCTGTGCTCCTTGCACATATAAGAGCGCTATGCCTCCTGAGCTTATTCTCCTCGAATCCTTAAAGGATTCTGACATTTGTGCATGATCATTCACCTCTCTGAGCTTTGGCTTTTGTTTGCCTTTCATCCTATAAAACATGCCAACAATCCTTTGTACATTCTTCCTGTATACATGCCATATTCATTGATGTACTTGCCATCAATGACAAGAATATGCTACCTGTTAAACATGTCCAACAATCTCCCCCTTTGTCATTGATGGAAATACTACTCTTCCTCTTGTCTTTTGCCTCCCCCTTTGACATCAATGGCAAAGAGTGGACAGTACCATGCTCCCCCTGAAACCATGCGGTATCTACTGAATAAACTCCCCCTTAGCTAGTGCATTTAAAGATGCTCAATAACGCCTTACAACCAATTGAGATGTCTGTACTTAATTAGACCTGATCCTCTGCATGGCAGAGACTACTCCCAGTTTTTGTCAGAGATCTTTGAATTCTTCTCTGGGTAGAGGTTTGGTAAATATATCAACCACTTGTTCTTTGGAGGGTACTTACAGGTTTGCAATATTCCATGCCATACTTTTTGAGGATTTCCTTAAGGTATTTTGTTTGTGATAAGAAAATGCCATATGTTGCTTGTTGTACTTGTAATCCTAGAAAGAATGTTAGTTCCCCAAGTAAAGACATTTCAAATTCTTGCTGCATATCAGAAGCAAATTTCTGACTCATGGATTCTTCATTACTTCCAAAAATGATATCATCAACATATACAACTACAATTAGTAGTTTGTCATTTTCAATTTTTGTGTATAAGTTGCTATCAGTCGATCCTTTTGAAAATACTTGTTGATGAATATATTTGTCAAGATGAGACTACCATGCCCTTAGGGCTTGTTTGAGACCATATAGAGCCTTTTTAAGTCTACAAACAAGATTTTCATCATTTCCAAGGATGAATCCTTCTGGTTGTTCTATATAAACTTCTTCTTCCAGGTCACCATTGAGAAAAGCAGATTTAACATCCATTTGGTGAACTTTGATTTGTTGGAAGCTTGAAAAGGCAAGAAACATTGTTATGGCTTCAAGTCTAGCTATAGGAGCAAAGGTTTCTTCAAAGTCTATTCCTTCCTGCTGAGCATACCCCTTGCACACCAGTCTAGCTTTATTTCTTATAACCTCCCCATTCTCATTTAGCTTGTTTTTTAATATCCATTTAGTTCCAATGACATTTTTGTCATGGGGTCTTGGTACTAATTCCCAAGTGTGATTCTTTTCGATTTGATCAAGTTCTTCATTCATGGCTTGAATCCAACATTTATCTTTACTAGCTTGATTGACATTGTGAGGTTCAATAGTGGATAAAAATGCCAGATAGCTAGAAGATCCTACGAGAGTCCTTCTTGTTTGTACACCTGATCCCTTTTCTCCCAAAATTTGAGATTCTGGATGATTCTTTTGAACATATCTG
>CBVK0100740453.1:0-11003 GCA_900067695.1 Picea abies
TCTCCGCTCTCATTTCGTGCTAAAAATAATCCAGATCAATTTTAGACTGATTTTCCAATAGAGAAGTCTATTGAACCAGTTATTGATATGGTTGTTCCTGACATACTAGATTCTAATAATATTTTCGTTGATGTCCTTATTGTTGATACATCAGGTTTCTCTACTCTTGAGAATACACTAGACCCTGATAGTGTATCTCTTGATCAACCTACACATACCTATATGCCTTATCATCATCCTTGCCATCATAGACATGCCATTCATTCTTTCATATATTTATAGAAGAGATGTGAAAGAAATAACCATGGACCAGTACAGATTACTAGGATAGACTGTGGTTGGATTGATGAGTGATCATGGGCACATATGACTAGATGTTTGAAATGTTTATATCATTGTTTTTTGTCAATTGTATGGAATAACAATGATCCTCTTCATTACTAATGATAGTGAAATGGTCGACCATAGGTTTGACCCGACTTAACAGTGCACTAGCACTCAACTCGAATATTGGTCAACTAGGATTCGTTCCAACTTAGAAATCAACTGTAGGTGTTTTGACTATGGATTTGTCGATTGAGTTTTGACTCTCTATTGTCCTCCAACTGGTGTATTTCGACGAATGTTTTTTTCTTTGATCCCTCAATTTTAATTGAAGGGGGGAGTACTTTAAAGTTGTTGATGTGTAAACCCAACCAATGTTCTTGGATTTGTTGAGACCAACTAAACCTTGCTTGAATGTGTTGTTGGGAGTTGTAATTCTACTTGTTATACCTAATATAGATATTGTTGGATTGATAGAGACTGGTTATATTGGTGCTTTCCTTTCTACTCAACTATTCAACTAGATGGTGTTGCTTTTATCTAGTTGATTATCCAACTAGGAAATTATTTTGATAGTGGAATTTGCAACAAGAAACAATAAGCAAATTAACTTAGAGTAACCCACACAAAATTATATCAGCATTTAACATGAATAAACACATAAAATAATAACACTTATCTTAGTAAATATGCAACCCACTACAAAGGATGAATTTTCTTCCCAACCATAGACTTATTTTTCCAGTTCTCAATGGAAATTCACCCCCCAGTTGCTGTCTCTTATAGACTTATTTTTCCAGTTCTCAATGGAAATTCACCCCCCAGTTGGGGCTATGAATCCATAAGTGATGGTGGTATCTAAGGTTGTCTAATGAATCCCTCTCAATAGTCAATTACAACAACTAATTCCAGTCCACCAGTTATCTTCCCCACCAGTTGCATGACCCATGGATGGGATCCCCCTTCACTTCTCATAGTCCCTCAGACCTTTCCACTCCCCTCCAGGGCTCTAACACATGTTGAAGAGGAACATCCCTACTAGAACTCCAAGAATCTACAACTACAATAGGAATTCACACAACAAAAAATGCTTTCTCCCTTGACAACAACTTGAACAAAACATTACTCCCAATCCCACAGCCTCTCTTCCCATGAAATTACAACTCTAGAAAAAACTACCATACATGCCCACTATCGGTTATTTCAAGCTTTAGCATTCAGAGAACTCTTGTTTTCCAAAAATCCACTTGTAAAAATTTATCTTGTTCCCCATACGAGTTTCCTTGTTCTCCCATGTTTTCTTGGCTCAGACCATTTCTAAGGTTGATTTTACTTATCCCCCATGCTCTCAATAACTATGATATGTGACTTAACACACCCACCCTCTTACATGAATTCAATGATTGGGATCTAGAACACTAAGAAAAAAATAGAAGGCTTAAAGTAAGGATAATTTAGAAATATGGTTTGAGTTTAATAGATATGGGTAAACTCTCCCCCTTGGATCCATTCCCTCTCTTATGGATACTAATCCCTAATTCTTTGTATGTGTCCATCTGTAGCTAGAAATACATTTTATTTATAATATTCAAGATACATCATTTTCATATTACATGTCTCAACCCTTGGGCCATACATCATATTAACAACATGATTCACTAGTTTAGGGATTGAAAATTAGGATGTTACATTCCCCTCCCCTTAAAAATTTCACTATTCTCTGTGTACATCACCATAAAATCTACACATTGACATATATAAAATTCTACATCAAAATACTTTGATAATTCTATAACTTAATCGATCATGCAACAATTCCAAGTAGCGAATCTCTTTTCCCTTCAACCATGCACATCCCAAGGAATGGAATCTTCATTTTCTTATGTACAAATGTACATTCAATTTTCGTCAAAATTTACAAACATTCATGCATATGCTTCTCACATGGATTCCTCGTGCTCCCACTTAGAATATTAAATACCGTAGAAATTCCATTGAACCTTTACCAAGTCAATGGATTTGTTCCTAATAAATTTGACTTTCTGACCCAAGATGTGCACTAGTTCCACCTGAAAGTCCACTTCATGTTCGAACCGAAAGTCCCCTTCAAGTTCCACCTAGATCATAGTCCAATAAATCACATGGTTAGGACCAACTACATACTTTTGTAATAAATATACATGGAACATGTTATGAATTCGCATAGATCCAGGTAATGCTATCATGTATGCAAATAGGCCTATCCTTTCGAGAACTTCAAACATCCCATGGTATCTCGCTGGCAACTTTGGGAAACTTGTCAATTTCAATGAACTTTTGTTGGATTTAACTTTTAAAAACACATGCTCTCCTACTTTGAATTTTCTTTGTGTTATTATTTTATTGGCATAGCTCTTCTACATGTCTTTTGTAACTTTCAAATTCTTCCTGGCCTTTACCATTTTCTCTTCCATTTCCCTCAACAATTATGGTCCAATCACGACTCTATTTTCTAGGTTATCCTAGCTCACTAGTGTGTTACATTTTATTCCATACAATGCTTCAAACGAGCTCATATTCATTGGTTCCCGATATCTATTATTGTAATAAAATTAAACCAAATGGATATAGTCCTCTCACCTAGAAGTAGAAGGCTTGTCCATTACATACATTCTAAACATATCTTAAATTATTTTGTTAATCCTCTTTGTATTCCCATTTGACTTTGGTTGATATGTTGTAATGAAATTCAAATTGTCCTAAATCATTTAGATAACCCTTTCTAAAAATTGGAAGTGAACTTGGGATCTTGGTCCAACACTATTTCCTTAGGCACACCATGTAGCTTAGAAAACATAAATTTCTACAATATTTGTTTCTTTTTGAGTTACTTTTACAGGACTAAAATGTGTAGCCTTTGTAACCTTGTCCGCCAATACTATGATGGAAATATGTTTCCTTGTTTCCATATGCAATTTGGTAATGAAATCAATAGTAACAACTTCACATTTCCTTTCAGGAATGGAAAATGGTTGCAGCAATCTTGTTGGATGTTTGTGCTCATCCTTTACCTTCTGACATTCCATGCATCTGGCCAAATAATTAGTTACATATCTCTTCATACCAGACCAAAAATATTGTCCTCTTACAACTGTAATAGTTTTCTGGTATCCTGGGTTTCCATCATATGACACATTGTCCAATTCTTTTAAAATTGAATTTCTCAATTCCCGAGAATTGGGAACATAAACTTTGTTGTTGAACAAGAGGATTATGTTCTCTTCTAGCTTGTAATATTTATATTTTGTCGTATATTATTTTGATATAATTTTTCTTTAACTTGCACATAATGTTCGTATGTTGTGAAAAACTCTAAAATTTTGTCTTTTAAATCTATCCTATACATACTAATGGTTGTATCATGCATTTCATGCACCCTTCTATTAAGTACATCAGCCACCTTGTTCTCTCTTCCCTTTATGTTTTTTATGTCAAAGTCATATTCGATAAGAAATTTCAGCCATCTAGTTTTCATGGAATTTATTGTTGGTTGTTCAAACAAGTATTTTATATCACTACGGTTTGTCCTCAATTCATTTTTTTCCCATGAGATAATTCCTCCACATTTTTAAAGCATGTATTATGGTTTCCAACTCTAAGTCATGTGTGGGATAGTTTATTTCACGATCCTTCAATTTTCTAGTATCATAAAAAAATGCATGTCAATTTTGTATAAGGACTCCACCGAGCCCTTCCTTTCATGGATCTGTACATACAACAAAATACTCATCTAGATATGCAACTTTTAAAATAGGTGCATTGGTTAATAAATCCTTTAAGTGTTGGAAATTTTCTTCACACTCGGTGTTCTATTCAAATTTTACTCTTTTCTTTTGCAAAGATGTTATTGGGTGTGAAATATTGGAGAATTTTGCAATGAATATCCTATAGTAACTAGATAGACCCATAAATTATCTAACCTATGAAATGTTTGTTGGCACGAGACATATTTTGATTGCTTCAATGTTCTTTGGATCCATTGTTATGCCATATTCTGAAACAATGTGACCAAAATAATGTTGCAACATGTGGTTCCTTTGTAACCTCACGTTGTCGGATGTTTGGGTCGACCAAGTCTTTGGGTCGACCGCTGACTAAACCCTTGGTTGACCATGTCCACTTATGGATTCTTGATCCACATTTTAGGGACAAGTGCAACAGACTTCACCCAAGATTTTGATTTTGGTCCATGACTGAACTTATTTATAGACAATCCTTTTGATCGGTCTATCATCATCTCAGATTGTCATATCATCTAGGGAGACATGCTCTTGCTCCTTGAGCAACTTGTGCTTCATTTCTATGGTGTCTTTTGAAACCACCTCTCTCAGAATCGTTCTCCTTATGTATTCAATCCCTATTCCAACATTGTATCATAGTTTTTGGTTTCTTGATCTCAGGATCATAGAAGAAGACTCGGATTCAATTCAAACAATGTTGAATCCTTTTTTTGAACTAGTTCTCTTCGAATAAAGAATTATCCACTGCTTCATTTGGGTTATCAAGCATTTACAAATCTGTTGATATGGATTGGCTGAGATTAACCGGGCTCTGCCCAGAATTCTTATCATGAATTCCCTATCAGAGATGGCTAGGGTTTCTTGAGTTCCATCGCTTTGTGGTTATCATCGTGGAATTTTCCATAGTATAGTTTGATTGGACATCGATGGGAGTTTAATCGATGGAAATTGTCATGGTGAAACCCTCTACCAAATTTCATGGTGCACGTGTTAATTGTTGCATCACTTCTCCTTACTCGACTTGTGGCCCAGTCAACTTGACATTCGATTCAACCTCGGTTTGGCTGAGCACTCAACCCAATTGATGAAGGAATTTCTTATGGAAGTCGAGGCACTCGAATCAGAAGTGGATCGACCTTTCCATGGTATTAAACAACTGAGTCTGCTCGACTTTTATCCTTGGTTAACTCGACTATTGTGGCCAACCAAGAGAAGATTTGACCCGGCTTGGATTTAGCTAAGTCGGAACCGTTGACTTGTGTCCCTTTCTTCTTGACCCGAATGGCGTATAAAGGGCGACTAGAAACACAAGATATGGAGTCTATGTAAATATAATTCGATCAGAATAAACTGTGGTTTGAATGGATCATGGAATTTGACTCAAGATTCCTTAACCTGTTGATTGAATTTTGGATCTTGTAAGAGTATCCAATTTATCATCGTTTAATCTATTGGTGCGTATGGCTTGTATGGTGGACATATTTTTTAGCAAGTGCGTGTATTCCATCATCAACTCGTACCTAGATGCTCGTTTCAACACCAAATTGTCTCTTATTGCCAATACGTTTGACCTTTTTGACTACACAACGATAAACTTATGTCCAAATCATTTTTGTGTGTACCTATTGTTATTACATGCTCCACTTCATTGTGTGCAATCGACCAATAGTTTGTATTGGTGGTTTCTTCACTTGGAGGGACATAGGTGCGCATTATATGTACCAGCGAACTGACTTTGTGTGAGTCAACTAGTACACCAACTCTGTTGTTGGTTTATTTTCCCTCTTTGTTCTTGAATATTTCCCTCCATCGATGATGGTCATGTTGGACGAAGACAAAGCTCTTATGCTTCATAAATCATAGGAAAAATGTGAGAAGAAGGTTATCTCCTTGGAAGAATCTCATAACTGACTTTGTGGAGAAGTCACTTCCTTGCAAAATTTCATTGCATAGTTAAAAACTGAGAATTATTTTTTGAGCAGTGAGTTGAAGACATCCCATACCCAGTTGTAAGATGAGGCGACTCTCTTTCAAACCATATTTTTGCAACAATTTGATGGAAAGTCTCGGGATATTTTTCACATAGAAAATACCAAGTATACCATTTTCCAATACCTAGTGGTTGAATTTGGCAATAAAATTTATCTTCTTGATGAACTTGTAAAGGAGGTGAAAACTCTTTCTCCTGAAATGATACCTTAAAGACAGAGAATGCAGGACTGAAAAATCAGTGGAAATATGCAGAAGATGAGTTCCAGACGGTTGTCACTCATCACTGTCGAAGAGTTGTTGCCATGGGGAACATTGTTGCTATATTTTTTCAAACTCTTACAAATGAATTTGAAGAAAAGTTTGACCTTCTTGAAGGCTTGGAGGAATAAGTGAAAGCCCTTCCTCATACCAAACTAAGTACATATCTCATCCAGTTGATGGAAGAAAATAACCATCTAATTTTTTAGGTTTCCCACTTGAATTCCTATGTTGATGAGCTATGTGACGAAGTTGCTCCTCTTCAAGAAGATAAAAAGAGACTGTTTGATTAGTATCAGGAATTGAAGGAAGAATATGATGTCGTATTGCAACTGACTGAGAAGGAGGAGACTCTTCAGATCTTGTAAATTTTTGAAAAGAAAGTTGAGATAATTGTTGAGAAGAAGATTGATGTTGTTGAACTGCCAGAATCACCTATTTCTTCTTCCACCATTGTTGCTAGTCCATCTACTTTTGGGAAGAATATTGATGTCTTGAGATTCCAATCTCTCTCGTTTTTGCTCCACCCCATGCTTACGTTTGTAATAAATATGTTTTCAAATTATTCTTTGAAACTGATAAGTGTGTTGTTTCTCCTAGCTTTGAAAAACACACTACAGGTATAGAATCCCAATTTCTCAGCAATATGGGATATACCAATTGAGAACTTGGGAAAAATGGACAGGGTATCACTGTTCATATTGTGCCTATGATGTTGCCACCAAGAATAGGCATTGGATATGATGTTTTTGTTTCCTCCTTGTCTACACCTACCCCTGCTGCAAATAGGGAAGTTTTGTTTGTTACATGTGGAGTTTAGAATGATTTTTGAGTAGAGAAATATATGAACTAGTTATTGAGATGGTTGTTCCTAACATAACAGATTCTAAGAATATTTTTGTTGATGTTTTTTGTTGTTGATAGATCGGATTGTTCTACTCTTGAGAATACACTAGACCCTAAGAGTATATCTCTTGGTCAACCTACAAAGACCTATATTCCTTATCATCATCCTCGTCATCATAGACATGGAAATCATGCTTTCAGATCTTTGCAGAAGAAACGTAAAAGACCTAATCGTGGTCCAGTACTGACTACCAAGATAGAATGTGGTTGGATTGATGAGTGGTCATGGGAACATGTGACTATATTTTTGACAAGTTCCTATCATTTTGTTTCGTCGGTCATTCAAATGAACAATGATCCCCTTCATATTATTGATCTACATTGGTCAACCATAAGTTCGACCTGGCATGACAGTCCACTGACACTAGAATCGGATATTGGTCAACTAGGATTCGACCCAACTTAGTAGTCGACTCGAGGTGTTTTTACTATGGATTTTTCAACTTAGTTTCAACTCTCTATTTTCTATCAACTGGTGTGTTTTGATGAATATTTGAAGTTGTTGATGTGTAAACCCAAAACATGTTCTTGGATTTGTTGATACCGACTAAACCCTATTTGACTGTGTTGTTGGGAGTTGTAATTCTACTTATTGTACCTAATATAAATATTGTTAGATTGACAAATACTGATTATATTGTTTCTTTCTTGTCTAGTCAACTCTTTGGCTGGATGGTGATGTCTTGTTGTCTAGTCGATTGTTCAGCTGGCACCCTGTTTTGACAATGGATTTTCCAACCAATTTTTCTATGGATGACTTATCTTTGGAATTGATCCATCTTGTGATCAAATTTTTCAATTCGAACAAATTCAGGGAGGGGAAGTGTTGGAACATGTGGTTCTATCATAATTTTTTTTTCCTCCAAGTTGAGTTTATGGGGGGGTGTTGGAACATGCGGTTCCTTCATAACCTCACTTTGTCATATGTTTGGATCAACCAATTATTGACTAACTAAACCCTCGGTTGACCATGTCCACTTATGGATTCCCGATCCACATTTTATGGATAGGTGCAACTAACTTCTCCAGAGCTGTTGAGTTTGGTATATGACCAAACTTATTTATAGATGATCCTTTTGATCGGTCTATCATCATCTGATATTTTCAGATCATCTCGAGAGACCTTCTCTCACTCTTTTAGTGACTTGTTCTTCAATGATACAGTGTATTTCAATACCACCTCTCTCTCGGATATGTTCTCCTTCTGTATGCATTCTCTGTTCCAAAAAATAATGGATCTTTTTTTGATAAAAAGTGCATTTACTCAACTTGGCATACAATTGTTGTTCTCTCACTACTTGTAGCACCATCCTCAAATGTTTCTCATGCTCCTCCTCTATCTTGGATTGGAATAGATAATAATATCATCCAGGAATTCAATGACAAACTTGTTTAAGAAATCTTTGAACACCCCATTCATCAGACACATAAATGTAGCAGGTTCATTTGTCAATCAAAAGGGAATCACCAAAATTCATAGTGTCTATACCTTGTTCAAAAAGTCGTCTTGCTAGTATATTCATCTTTAATCCTTACTTGATGATATCTTGATCTCAAGTCAATCTTGGAAACTATCTTTGTTCCCTTTAACTGATAAAAAATATCATCAAATTTTGGAAAAGGATATTTGTTCTTGACTATAAACATGTTCACCTATCTGAAGTCAATTTTCAATCTCATTATTCCATCTTTTTTCTTCACAAAAAGAACCAAGGCATGCCAAGGAGAAACACTTTGATGTATGTACCCCTTCTTCAAAAACTATTCTAGCTACATTTTCAATTATTTCAGCTACGGTGTTCTCATTCTATAGGGATTTTTGGACACTAGGGCATCTCCAGGTATTAAATCAATAGAGAAATCAAAGTCGCTCCTTGGTGGAAATCCTAGCAATTCCCCAAACACATCTTCATACTACTCCAATATTGAATAATATTCAAGACTTAGATCCCTATCCTTCATTAGATATTCCATATGGACTGCATATATTTGGAACCCTTTTCTAAAAATTCTTTTAAGCTACAATGATGAAATATCTCAGATAGATATAGGCCTTGGAATACCTTGCACTATCCTTGAATTCCCTTCCTCATCAAGAAACGTGAAATCCTTTTTATAACATTCTAAGACAACAAAATGATTTTCTATCCAATCCATACCAATAAAATAGACATAAGACATGAGTGGTATGATGTTCAAATATGCCTTAATGTTGACACCATTCATGTTTAATGGGAAATGTTTAATAAGATCATTGATTATTTTCTTGGTTCCAATAGATAGCTAAACTAACCAAGACTTTTTATGCTTACATTTCCTCCATTTAAATATTTCAAATAGATTCGAATTTATATAGCTATGAATAGATCCATAATCAATCAAAATATTTATGTGTTGATCATCTCTCTTACCTTCCATATCAATCATGTGGGATTGATAGTCTATTTGTCTATTGTATAAGGATGCATAGATCCTTGGCATGTTTTTTTCCATGTCCTCTATTGTCTCCTCTTGCTTGATGATATGCACAATCTTCATCTTATCTCCCTGGTGAGGGAAATATTTATACATGTGGTCTCCTTCACATCCCGAACTTTATGGGTTGTTGTCTTGACCTCTTCCCCAAGGAATCTGTCATTTTATGATAATATTGAGCTTGTTTCCTTTTCTTGTATGTTTATTATCTATTCCTAATGAAAGGCATCTTGAATCCTTTCTTTCTTTGATCTATATTTCATTTCTTCTTATCATCCCATGACTTTTGGAAAGTTGTCTTTCATCTATTTTACTCATACAAATATTTGTCCTTTCTTATGGCTTGTTCAAAATTCTTGGGCTCATCAAATTGAATTTTTTCCTTGTAAAAGGATTGAAGTCCACTTAGGACCCTTTGAATTTTGACCTTCGCATCCCTGATGAATCCCACATACTTGAGTATTTCTAATAATTTCATCTCATATTCATCCATGGTCATGTTCCTAAATTTTAGTTCAAATAAATTTTACATCTTTATGTCATAATATTGCTTTGAAAAATACTATTACTGAAAATATTTCTTGAACTACTTCCAATAAATTCTCTTCTCATCATGGTTCTTAACATTCTTAAGTTGATACCACCACATATATGCCTTTTCTTGAACATGTTAGGTTACAATTATAGCTTCTACATTTGATGAGTAATCATGTAACTGTAAATATTTCCTCATTCCCAACAACCATGATTTTTCATCTACTCCCTTCCTATTCTCTTCATCAAATGATGGTGGCTTGATCTTCCTTAGCTCCCCTTGTAAAATATTGTACCCATGTCTTCTTCATAGATGTCTGAGAAGGGACATAGTTGGGATACTTTATGACTTTAAGTGTGCATATAAAACTCTATTTGAGTGATGTGGGAAAGGATGATAATGATGATAATACTGTATGGTAATACTCCTAGATTTTATAGATCCCCCATGATTGTCCCTCCTATCATGAGATCTAGATGCTTCTACTTGCCTTGCACCAACGACTTGTTTTGTGCCAAAATATTTATTAACTTCCTTCTGCAACATATTCAAACTCTGCAATATCTCTTCATGAGCCCTCATCATCCTTTATTTGTCTTATTTGTAACTTTGCACTTACTTTTATCGACTTCTCGTAGTCTCAGCCAACTCTATAGGATCAACTCTTCTCCTTGTTGAAAAGTCAACAAGAAACATGTGTCTAATTTAGTTTTCCCTTAATTAAATTAGACAAT
>CBVK0100740470.1:0-25590 GCA_900067695.1 Picea abies
AATCCTCATGTTTCAGTTCTGAAGTTTATTTTCTGTTAAGTTTTTATTTGCTGAAATAGTGCTGTAACATATGCTAAAACACAGAGCTGTAACATATGCTGAAACACAGTGCTGTAACATATGCTGAAACACCACTATGACATATGTTGAAATAGTGTTGTAACTTATGCTGAAACACTGTTGTGACATATGCTGAAACACCACTGTAACATATGCTGAAACAGTGCTGAGACATATGCTGAAACACCGCAGTGACATATGCTGAAACAATGCTGAAACTGAGTTTGACATTTAAATTTGGCTAAAAAATCAGCGAGACTGAAACTGGGTTGGGGTTTTGAAAAAAAATTAACATGGATTGCCCTAGAATGATTGCTAAGCTTGCAAGCATGAATATGGAACAAGTAGGCCCTGAGAAAGGTCAAGAAACTGAGACCATGGCAGAACCCAAGAAGGAATCAGAGACTGTACTATTACAGATGAAAGAAACCCTTAATAACCACATAGATACTAATCTATCAGAGATCTTAAAAGAGAAAGAGAAAAGAGAAGTAATAATAGGAGACTTTGACATTGACTGTATTATGGATGAGGAAACACAGGTGAATATCATGACATAAAGAACTTGGGAAATTTTAGGAAAGCCTGCTATGATTCCTTCATTAGGAGGAATAGGATTATTTATAGGAAAACTGATAACCTTATGTGGAAGACTTACCCATATATCTATGAATGCTCATGGAACTTCGACAGAAGAAGATTTTGAGGTTGTTAAATTTATTGAGAACAATGCTCCATTTTCTATGTTACTAGAAAAACCTTGGATCGGAAAGGATAAGGCCAAAAGGAAATAATAAAAAGTCTTAGAGAATAAGAAACAAGAATTGAAAGATTCCATGACTAGGAGGATGACACACTTGATTGAATAATAGGAGAACATATCAAAGCTATTTAGAATCGTGGATGTCAAAGTTGGAAGAACATAGGAAGAATCACAAGAGACTAAGACACCTGCCCCAGATAGAGAAGAAGTATTGCCCCTGAATCCTAGGAAAGAATCTCAACAGTGTGAAGTTACTATGCCAAGAGGAGATAAGAATCAGAATGGAAAGAGGAATAACAAGACAAAGATCACTGGGAAAAAGGCTAGAAATCTTAGTAAGAAGAGAGAAAATATCGAAAAATTACAGAAGATTCCAGAGGGAACTTCGCAGAAGGAAAATTTGCAAAACTGGAACTTCGCCGGGATATCAGAGCAACGCTACATGGAACTTCTCCATGGTGAAGCGATATAGCCGTTGAAATCATTATAACCGTTAGACTGATGCCTCAAACAGGTAGAACGACATTTGTGGTCAGAATGCTCGCCATCAGACCATTGGGACTACGCTGTAACAGACATAACTAAATTAATGAAGGTATTTTGTTTGTTGGAAAGATCCGTTATGTTGCTGTCTACTTATTCCGTCGACTGTTTCACCGAGAACACTTTTGCGAATTGTATCAAAGAGAAATCATTGCTACCGTGCTGTGATTAGTAAGATCGACACCATTTCTATTGTTTTGCGCACTCATCCATCCATCCAATCTAAGCATGTATGTCGGACGAGCTCAGTGCCGCGAAGAAAATCATCGAAGAAGTTCTACTCAATCACATGGCCGAGAAATTAATGCTTGCAAGTATTCAAGTGTCATCGATGAGAGGAGTGCAATCCTGCCTGTCAATCACTCGTGGATCTGGACCATCCCGAGTCATCACAGAAAAGAGAACCAAGCACAGAGATGACCTAGAAAATGTGAAGCTAATCCTGACCATCTTACCTGACTGCACCCCGCCCCTGGCCAACGCGGTGAGTCATGATAGTGTGCCAAGAGATTTTGAATACACCATGGTTACTACGTACCTCCTGAAGGGGATACATGCAGTTAGAGCACAAAAGGACAAGATCGCAACATTGAAGTTCAACGACTTCAACCTAGGAGACCGCAAGAACCATAGTATGCTCGCCCCATATAAATACTTGACCAGGATGAAGGGGAAGAACTCTAAAATAATCCCCCAACCATGGACGATGAACCTCGTGCAGTCCACCCTGTTGAACGTAATGAAGATCCCACACTTCGAAAGGCACCAGGAGGTTAACGCCTTTGTTGAGCTCCTTCTCTCATGTTACCATGGCAACTACTAATGGCTAGACCGACGTATCATAGTCGATCCGATGCTGATCCATAGGATCACCAGATTGAGCATGCAAGGACCCAACCCACAGGGCTTCTACCCAGGGAAAGCCACAGATCATGCATTAGCATAGAAGATCAAGGATACCTATGACGATGTTGAGAAGGGGACGTGAGGCTACAAGGTAGCTTCCATCCAGAAGGGAAAAGTGCGCCTAGCATGCCAATTAATTGCAGGAAAGCTAGTAAGGAAGAATAGGCCCACGGAGGTCACAGGGTTTGTCATTGACCTCATGGGGAAATGCGTGAAAGGCCTACAGATGAACTGGGCGAAGTACCTAGTTAATCAACTGGAGTTAGACTGTCATGAAGCACATGATCAGGGCTATGAGTTCCATTTCAGTCGGCTCTTGATCCTCATAGTGTTTATTGCTTGGGAGATGCCAGAAAGTGTGACCTTCCCAGACATTGATCCATTCGAGCTGCTTGCTACAAAGTTCACCACGCTCTAGTAATTGAGTGATATGGGAAAACAGTGGCAGTCAAACACAATTTTTTACACATATTATCTCCAATTGAAGAGGGCTATCGAAGCCGAACCTCGCATGACTCCGAAAACCTTACAGTGGTTTCGACCCCTCATGAAGTTCCATACAGATCGACACTTCATCTATGTCACTGCGTGAGAAAATGAGCATAAGGAGGAGATTCATTCGTACTACAAGCTCACAGAAGAGGACCTCGAGGAGATAACTAAGGACTGGTCAACATAACTTCTTATCCCCACTGATCCTGCAGAGATGTCTAACCCCGAACTTGACAGCTCAGAGGCCACTCACAAAGAACATGACACACCCGGACCCAGCAAAAGGAAGAAGACCACAAAAGTCCAAGACTTAAGTAGCGCATCAGAAAAGATGGCTTCAGTATCACCTGGCCGAGGGGGTGATGACGAAGTAGAAGAGATAAATGGAAAAGAATATGAGCAGAAGAAAGGTGAAGTAACACCGCCTAGAGATGAGGTTTATCCCTTGAAGAAGATGAAGGTTTCTCTCTCGAAACCCTCTTCCTGGAAGAAATCCAGAGCCACCTTGACTAAGATGCAGACTGTGCTCACTGTCGATGACTTTGACTTCATCATCGCAGCTGTAAACGACGCCTCACATGAAATGTTGGAGAAACAAGAAGCCAAGAAGGAGGAGATGTACAACAGAATCGAGGTCAAACTCCGAGGGGTATAGCAGGCTCTTCAGTCCAGTCGTGCAGTGTCCACTGTGCCCCTGCCATCGGAAGAACCAAAGTTGGGAGATGAGCTAGCCCAACTCCGCAGACTAGCCAATGTGACCGAATCTCTTCTTCGTCATGCTCATGAAGAAACAGAACAAGTCACCAAGGCCTTGAAGCAGAGATCGTGAGATCTTGGCCCTTCTTTAGGGATTTTTGGGTGGATGTCGGTGCATGGTTTACCCATGCTTAGGCCTATTTTTTAATGTATAAATAGAAATCTAGGCGATGTAAGTAATGACCGGTGGCTGAGTGCTAGTATTATCTATGTGCAAGAAGACATGACCAAGACTTGTAGAGCTAAGTGCAAGTCATCTGTAGTGATTTGGGCATAGATTGTGCAAGGATCTATGCTTAGATCTACTTGGGGAAGGAGGATCTGGCGAAGTGCATGCAGATCTCCTGTCCTTTGCAGAGTAGGGTTCTGATGCTTTGTGCCTGTAAGAATCTTGACAGAAGATAATAAAGAGAAGAAGAGTTGGTGGACGTAGAACCAAGTGCTTTTATAAGGTGTTATAATCACATATCTGTGTCCCAGCTAAGGTTGCAGACATCTGAGTCCTGCAACCACCCCTCCTTCTACCTCGGGTGAGATTTCATCTGCTTTGCAGGTGTTTCCGAAAGGGCCGGTAGTTAGGGTTTTGTTGGTGCTCTCTTGAGCGTTGAACCCTTAGTTTGCCCCTGTACCAACACCATGATACCCGAACTCATTACCTCATGGAGCAAGATCCATTTTTGCTGCAGGACCAGGTTGAGGTGATGGATGCTGTTGCTGCTGACAAAGTGGAGGCACTGAAGAATGAAAGGATGGGTCCTCTAGGGCCATGCTCAAGTCAATCTAGCTCTCGGTACTCCATGTTTAGGACCTATGGGCCTCGAGACATGATCTCCTTAGTTATCCCTAGGTTAGGGGATAATAGTAGGGACAAGAAACATCTCAATTTACCATCAAACCAAAACCAAGACCTTGTTGAAAAAATATGTTGCAATATGTTTTCTTTGTTGTTTTGTTCTTGCCTCTTACACAAGTCTATTGTTTTCTCCTTTCAATTAGTTGTCTCTTGATACATTGAAATACTATGACCTACATAAAGTTTCATTGAAAAATACTTGAATTTTTATGTCGTTTTTCAAATTTTAGTTGGTAGAAAAATAATGATATGACCCTTTTCCATCATTGCTAGTAAAAAAAAACTATGCTACTGATAAATAAATATGAGAGTTACATTTTTTACTCCATGTTTCCAAATTTTGTAAACATGTTTTCCATTAATTCTATGTTGTACAAAACATTTCATAACTACTCAAAATTTTCTAAAATTTTAATATGAAATATTGTTCAGTTATATTTAAAATCTTATCGGCTCATAAATATTGACAGAGCTCTTTTCTCATTTCTATACAAACGCATTTTTTGTGCAATGAGATTGTGCTTGTTTCCACATGGTTGAAGCGACAAGGAATGTAGTGTTATATTTATGCACTGAAAGAACTCAAGAAATTGAGGTCAAGGTTGAAATTTGATAAGTGGGATGCAGAGTTCTATGTCGAAAAATTGTGGAGAAGTTCCTATTACCAACGCTGAATTAGAGACATCCAAGTTCCAATATTTTTTTTTGTATGGAGTGAAGTGAATTGGAGCAAGATTGGAAGCTTAAAAGTGGATTTATTTTGAAAGAAAAAATAGGCAGATTATGAAACGGCCATGGGTGATTCTCAACGTGTTTGTTGTGCTAAATTGTTCCAAAATTCTTGGATTTGGTGTCTTAGGTGATAAACACATCTATTAAGAGAATGGAGATCATAAGTATGTTATCGTTAGAAGAGGGTTCATGGATGTTTTAATATACTTGTAATATTTATAAAATTGGAATGAGTTTTACATTATAATTTATAAATATGTATATTTTGTATTAGTAAAATAAGATAATGATATAACAATGTTAATTTAATATGCAAAAATATGCAAATCTAGCTTCTTTTGTAAATATTCAAAATATTTTAATTGGAAAACAATATAGGCCAATTAAAAATACCAATAAGAAATCTTAGTAGGAAATTACTCATCAATGTAAGTTTTATTAACTTGATATATGTAACATCTTTAATTTTAAAAATTTATAATTTTAAGTATTATTTTTGAGATAGTTATGCTTTTATGAAATTGCCCTTGGGGTGTAGAAGAGTTGATGATGGAGTGTACTAATAAGGTACTCCGTTATGTGAAGTCATAGGTTCAAAACCTAGACTTACCTTGTGTGTTGTGTGTGGAGCCGCGTTAGCATGTTTTGAGACTATAGTGGTAGCAATCAGAATCAACCCCGTGTCATGCGAGTATGAGCTTGGCTAGTTGTCGATTTTGTCAAATAGAAAAAAACATGTTTTTATGAAATTGAGAAACTTTAATAGGAAATTATTCATAATATTTTTTGGATCAATTTAAAAGATTAATGAGAAATGTTAACAGGAAATTAATTTTGAAATGGTTATATATTTATGAAAGTGAAAAACCTTAATAGGAAATTACTCATAAAATATTATGGGTCAATTTAAAATACCAATGCAAAATCTTAACAAGAAATTATTTTTGAAATGATTGTGCAATTATCAAATTGGGATGGGTTTAACATTATCTTTTCTACATAGCTTAAAAAATAATAATCTAGGAACGTTATTATCTAATATGTAAGAGTATATATTTTTAACTTATATTCTTATTATAACATAATAATATATTTCATTAGACACTTAATGGTTAGAAAAATGCCTTGGGAACTCGTACTTTGCAACCTTACTAGTTTTAGGGTTTCTCTATACACATTTACTTGACAACAAGTAGTCTCGTGAGCCTGCCTCCGACTCTCAACTTTGACATGGAAATGTTGATTCATGTGGATATTGGTGACCACCCACTTCTTCTACCGACTCAACACGATTCTCCATCTTGATAGTTATGATTTTCTAGGTCCTAAACTTCTGAGGCCGTTTTGAATCCCTAAATGATGTTTTCTGGGAAATTCAAGGTCTTGGGTTTGATATTGACACATTCAAGTCACACCATAAAATTTTAGTCCTTAGAGCTTTCCAACAACCTACTGTGCACCCCAAATGGATATTGTATGCAAAAGTTGTACTCCAGGGAAGTTGATGTATCAACTAACCACCTCGGGTCCCAAAACAACCTTGTGGCACTTCGCTTCCTAGGGTTATTGTTTTGGACCTTTAGGGTCTTTCTTTATGTTAAAATACCATTCTTTCAATTTCTTGTATCAACTTTTGTGAATGAGTGTAGCTAACATTTTTTTCTCTTCATAGATAAAATACCACCATTGTAGCCAATTTGTGTTCTACAATATTTTGTTATTTTATTTATTAATATAAGTTGGGTTTTCATTGTGTTACTGTGCTCTCTGTTATATTTCTGTGTGTTTCATTTCGTTCCTTATACAATTCGGATCAATGGTATAAGAGCAATCTGCTCCTTATTGTTTCTTGGTGTATGTCCCTGATGAGGTTAGGGTATAGAGAGTTGGGTCTTGAGCTAGTTTCACTAGGAGATGACTGATCTCGTGATGTAGGAGCATCGCAAGTAGCCAACCAAGCGAGCATGAAAGAAGAAGACAGCTGGAAAGTGCAACACACATTTTACACATTTTAGAAATGTTTTTGAAAAATGAAGAAGCGGAAATTAATGTAATAGCTAGAAGCATACTTACATTTATATCTGACTATTGTAAATAGATCGTGAGTGATTCGCTCTCATCTGTCAATGTAAAAGGCATTTAAGCCCAGTTAATGAAAGTAGGTAGGTTTAAATTATGGATTAGACAGTTTTAGAGCGTAGGAGGGAAAACAGATATAGACACCCTCATCTTTGTATCATGGGATGATTAGATCATTGTAACATTAGTATAGAGCAGCAGAAGAAGAAAGTTGTAGTAGAGAGTTGTAGAGAAGAACCCATGTACATAATCTTTGAATTAATATAAGAAGCTTTGAATCAGACTCATGGTGTTATGATGTTTTCTGTGTATACATGTTGAATGGTATGCTGATAGTTGTTTTATTCTCTCTGTTATACATTTGATTTAATACTGTGTTGAATGTATGATTTCATATTAAATGTTTGAAGTCTGAGAGAAGAGAGAATGAGTTTCAATTGTTTCTCTTCCTAAGAGAGAATTTCCTGCAAGGAGTGCAGTGAAATGTTTGCAAGGAGTGCGTTGACAAAGGTTCATAGTTTATCTCTGAAAGCTCAAGAGGGATACCATTGTTCTCATTCCAGCAGAAGTGCAAGTGAAGCACATGAGCTGTGCAAGGCGTGCGCAGGCTAGCTGAGTCCTTACGAGTTATTAACTAAGGTGGAAGAGAGAAAGAATGTTGTTTCAGAAGGTGCACAGAGTCGAGAGTTCAAATACGCAGAAGTATTTGAAGGTCTGCCGCAAGGGGTGCGAGCAGAGGCCCTTTTTCAAGGCTTGAATTTACCAGAGAAAGCTCAGAAGGGGTAGTGCCTTTGAAGTGTTTGAAGGAAGGTAGGAAGTAGAATCTTCGTGTAGAAGGTTAAGTTCCAGTGAAAGAACATTGGCTTGTTCCATAGAGGTTCTTGAGGGAAGAATAAAATGGTCGAAATTCTTTGTGGAGAATTCATGAAATAGTGAGGACCGTAGGATCCAGGAGAGATAGGATCCAATGTGGATCATTGATTGTGACTGTTGGACTGTCGAGATCATTTCGACATTTCGAGGGTTGTAAGTCGGAAGTGTGGATGAAACCCTTTGTCGCTCGAACTCCCGAAGCACGAAATGGATTATCGTGCGTGAGGGCAAGGAGAAGAATTTTCAGCGTTTCGAAATTTTAGAGTTCGACATTTCGGGGGTCCTGACGACAAGGAGTCAGGGCATAGTAGGGAAGAAATCTCGAATTCGTGAGTTGCGACAGAACTTGATGTGAATTTCAGGATTTAGGTAATTCGGGATTCAGAATATCGGAAGTCCCGATGACAAGGAGCCAGGGGCCTTTTTATTGAAAAAAATCCCGGAGTTGCGAAATCTGGAAAAATCCTTGAAGTGGCATTTTTGGTATTTCGGGGATCGAGGTTTCAGCATGATCTTTGACAAGGATTCGAGACACTTCACTTCATAAATCCTAAAGTTGTGAAATGTGAAATATCTGTGAAGGCGTTTTGGCACTTCAGTGTTTCGGGATTCGGGAATTCAGGATTTGTGGTGACAAGTGTTTTGGGATCGAGAGTTTTGAACTCTCGATACCCAAAAGCCCGAAATAACACAAGATGTTGGATCTCAAGGAAGGCTATCAGCCGTTGATTCCATAGAAGGCATCACTTCAGAATTCGGGGTTTCGAAGTGATAGGGGAATGACAGTCGAAGACTGATTCAAGTTTCGAAAGCCGGGAAAGGTGATAGGTGGTGAGTTTTTGTCAATAGTCGGAGTCAGACTCCGTTGACCATTTCGGGGTTTGGGGGTTGGAGAGTCGGGAAACCTCACGTCAGGATTAGCAAAATCATGAAGTATGAAACCCCAAAAAGGTGAAAAACCCATTGAGGAGCCAAAAATTGATGAACGTGTCGGGATTCAGAAATTCAACACTTTAGGAGACAAGAGATCGGGGTTCCTTGCTCTAGAATTCCCGAAGTCGCGAAACGCGATACAGAAGCAGAGGAGGACATGGCCAAAGACTTGGGCGTTTCAGCATTTTGGGTTTTGACAGGTGGAAGAGCCAAGAACCTCGACATCAGGGATCGCGAAATCGCAAAACCCGAAGTTTCGATTTGGCGAAAGACACAATTTTCATTGTTGGTCAGAAGATAAGAGTTGATGTCTGGTGTTTTCTCACGCAGGCTCAACTCATAAGGACCTATGGATACACCGTGAGTGTATGAGATATTCCCTGAGGGAAAAACAAGGAGTCAATTAGACTCAAGGGGTAGATTTAGAAAGATCCTGTGTGGATCCCGGCCCGAGGGCAGGGGGTCTACGTCATCTCGTTAGCTGAAGAAACCTCCCATGATGGGGGAAAAGAGAGATTACAGAGCATGCAATCCTTTCAAGATGTTGCTCGAGGAAGCACTTGCACAATATAGAAACAAGATGATCGACAAATTTGCCTAGATCCTTTGATGATTGCTAACGGTGGTAGAGGCACTTTCATGAAGTAGCCATTTTCAGAGGGGCGATTCCCTTCAAGGTACAAGATAACTTCGATATCCCTTTATTTGAAGGCAAGAGAGATGCAAATGCTTTCGAAAAATGGTTAAATTTGTTAGTGGGTTAATACTTTATCTAGAATTTTTCTGACATAGAAAAGGTCACATTCGTGCTCCTTAAATCCTTTCCCCATGTCAAAGATTAGTGGGAATGTTACTATGAGAGACAGAACATTGATGAGTCTATAGAATTTGGGAGATAACCCATTTGGGTGGCCTTTGTTTATGCCCTAAAGGATTATTTCTACCCTGTTAGAAACTATGATGACCAGTGCATTAGATGGACAACTCTACGACATAAGAGAGACCATACAATGTTAGAGTACTTCAATATCTTCCATACCTTGCGCTCAAGCTGGGTATTAGAGACTCCAAGAGACCTTTGGTTTTGAATTTTCACAGTGGCCTACATAGGTACATCCAAACAGAGCTGGATTTCTTGGAAATTTTCTCTCTGGGAGCCACTTATTGATACGCTGTCAAAATCACACAAAAATTTCAAGTAGAGGAATACGTGAGAGTTTGGGTATGCAAATTTGCAACAACATAAGCATGGCAAAGGCAACCCTAACTCACAGAAGAAGGGATAGAGCAAGGAGACCTAACCTTAAGACAATCAGTCCAATCCACAAGTAAAGAAGGGTAATGGGAAGTCAAAGGACACTGGAAAGTGGTGTGAGTTACACAAACAATTCTGGTACAACATTGATGAATGCCTTTCAAAAAAATCATTATTAGTCAATCTTAATGAAAAAGAGTCGGAACTTGAATCAGAATCTAATTCATAACATGATAAGGGAAAAAAATTATTGATGCATAATCCTATGCTATCATCACAATTACAAAGATCCAACCAGAAGAGTTAGAGGAGATTGAGGAGAGGGAGTGCCTTTTCCATTCACAAATGTGGGTGATAGGGACCTCACTACATTTCATTGTTGACATCAGGAGCCAAATGAACCTGATCTTAGTCGAGGTCTTCAAGAGATTAAAGCTACCAACAATGCCACACCTCGAACCATACACCATCGGTTGGTTGAGTCAGGGATGAGACCTTCACGTCATCAGGAAGTGTTGCCTACCCTATGACATCAAACCCTTCAAATATGATGTATTGTGTGATGTTTACCCACTTGAAATTTGTGTTGTTCTTTTATCACAACCCTATATGTGGAAATATCATGTTGTTTATGAGTCTTGGCCCCAGAATGTCATTGTTACTTTAGGAGTTTATCCCTACATGGTACTAGAGGTAGTTTTGACTATTGCAATTTGATTGATCTTGACAAGACAATGTAGAAAGGTAATTTCTTAGACTGCAAACTTTGTCATCTTCATGGTTTGATCAAAAGGTGAAGGAAAGGTCACCATGGCCACTACAACTTTAGCACAAGGTCTCTCTAAAAAACAAAAGCAGATAGAGAAGTTTGTAGAGGAATACAAAGACATCTTTGCCTCACCTATAGGGGTTCCTCTACATTGTTAGGTCAAACATACTATTGAATTGATACATGGTGCCCCCTTCCCCAATGGTCCAATATACAGATGCTCCCTTCTAGAGAATGACAAAATAAGTGTCAAATTCATGAGCTCATCCAAAATGGCCACATTTGATTGAGATCCTCACTTTGTGGGAGCCTAATTGTGCATGACGAATTTGTATTGATTATAGATCCATAAACAAAATCATTTTCAAGAATCGATACCTGATACCCAATCCCCCAGATTAACAGTCTTCTTTATCAACTTAAGGGTGCCAAATTCTTTAGTAAGATTCATATGAAGTTAGGCTACTATCGGGTTCCAATAGAGCATATTGATGTATGTGTTGATGCTTGCAGCTATGTGAGACATTCTCCAACTTACAAACCCCTGAGATGTGGATCATTGCAACAATGTGAGTCTTTCTCTTAGCTTACAAACCTGAGAGAATTCCCCTAAGAAGGGTACGTAGTTCCTGCCTGAGATAGAGCTGGAATGTAGAGATGACCTCCTCCATTCAGAGAGTTGAGAAGAAATCTAGATGATTATCCAGTGGGAAAGACAATCTATTGACTTAGACGCGCCTTTGGTTGAGTACAAGGTGAATGTGTGAAATCCCAAAGTGTTGGGTGCATCATCATGTGAACATAAATGAAGATGATGTATTAGCCTCCTTTGAGAAGAAGAGTTGACGAGAAGAATCTAGATGATTCTCCCATGTGAGGCAGTGGGAAAGAATATCTGTAGAGTGGACGTGTGAAGATCTGGTTCTTTTGTGTAATGCAGTGAGCCATAGATATGACATCCCTATGGATGTGCCCCCAGTGGATGCGAACTAGTGTGTGTATCATATCCTTTTCTATATATATTGTTCAAGAGTCAAACCTGCATGTAACCCTAATTTTTATGTAAAGGGTACAGGTCGGCCCCACCTTAGTGTGATTAATAATAAATGTAAAAGATAATTAATCTGGTTAATATTAATTATAATGTGACTTAGAGAGGTCAGCCCTATTGATCCAGTAAACACTTCTGTTGATAGGACAAGTCTAATATAAGTAAAGGAAGATTCCCTATTGTGGAATCATATCCTTCATGTGAGTTTGGAAATTTGAGCAAGTACACTTCTTTGGGAAAAGGGAGCACCTCTCTTGGGTGCTAGAGTTCTAGGGTTTAAGAACCCTCTTGTGTGCTAGGGTTTATCTGGGTGGTGAAGGTATTTCTATTGAGAAATATAGAAAAGGATTTGGTTGGGTTTTCTTCCCTTGCTGAGAAGGGTTTTTTGAGGATACTTCTTGTGTTCTTGTGCATGGTGATTCTTCTTGTGATCTTGGTTGCTGCAAAATTCTTGTTTATGGTTAAGAAAAATACAAATTGAAATGAAATACATGCTTAACCTAGCTTATTGAAAATCAACATGGTATCAGAGCATAGGTCTTGAAGATCCTATTGCACAAGCATTTTCCAATGTTTCTCTCACACATCTGTAGAAACCGTATGACCCTCCTAGGGTTTCCAAAAATTCTGTACAACCTCCTATTTTGAGTGTTTTCACCACTCAAAACTTGGATGCTGGGGATAAAAAGGACATATAAGGGTACAAACTCCTTCAATGCACCTCCAGCAAGTCTCAGATTACAATTCCCAACATTTCATTTTTTTGGCTCTAAGGGCTTTTAGGGTTTCACCAAAATTCTGCAGAAAATTCTAAGTTGTATTTCTGCAATCTTCTTGAAGAAGCTCCTCAACTTACCAAGGCTATCATATTTATCAAGGCTTATTGTTGGCAGTCATAATCCCAACAAAACCTAAAAGTGCTAGCCTAGCCTAGCCGTTAGGTTTTCTAGCCTAGTTGACAAGGGTTTGTGAAGATGAGCAAAATCATTATGGGAAGCAAGATGAGTTCCAGGAAGACAAAACCTCAAATAAATGAAGACATCAACATCTTAGCACTCTCAGGTATGGTTCCTATCAATTACAATACTTGGCTAATTTACAGTGGTGCCTCCAGGCACATGATCGGTCTTAGAAATCATCTAACACATTTCATTGAGAAAGAGACACATCTATATGTCTTTCTTGGAGATGATGCTAGATATAATGTGAGAGGAGTTGGAACTTCTACTTTCCAACTAGATTCAAATATGCAGCTTAAACTAGAAGAAGTACTATATTTACTTGGAATGAAGAGAAACCTTGTCTCTACTTCGGCCTTGGAAGACAAAGGTTACAAAATCAGTTTCTCAGATGGAAGAGTTCTTGCATGGCACACATACTCTCATATAAGCTCTTCCAAATTAATTGGTGTTCAAGAAAAAAAATTGTACAAGTTGACCATCAAACCTGTTCAAACCTGTTCAAGCCTTATTACATGACACTATCAACTTGAGTGAGTTATGGCATATAAGACTTGCTCACATTCATTATAGAGCTCTTCTAGCTCTAGGAAAAATGGTAACATGTCTACCAAAGATACATATTCATTCTAAAGGTGTTTTCAAAGGTTGTACCCTCGACAAAAATGTTAAAGGATCCTTTCCTAGTAGTGATAACAGATCCAAGGAAATCTTGGACTTAATACATTCAAATGTATGTGGGCCGATGACTGTTACATCCTTAAATGGGTACTTATACTATGTAATCTTCATATATGATCACTCCAGGAAAAATTGGATTTACTTTCTGAAGAACAAGGATGGAGTCCTTGCCAAGTTTCAAGAATTCAAAGCTCAGGTTGAAAACTTGACCGGAAGAAAAATCAAAATATTGAGATCAGATAATGGAGGAGAATACACCTCAAAAGAATTTAATAGTTTTTGTATTGAAGTAGAAACCAAGAGGGAGTTCACATTTCCTTACAACCCTCAACAAAATGGGGTTGCTGAAAGGAAAAACAGAACTATCATTGAGGCAACTAAAGTGATGATACATGATTAAATTCTACCTATGACTCTATGGGAAAAATATTGTATGACAACAATATATGTTCAAAAATGTAGTCCTCATTAGATCTTGAAGAACATTACTCTAGAAGAAGAATTCACCAAAGTGAAGCCTGAGATCAGACACTTCAGAATATTTGGATGCCCAATGTACCTTTATGTACCCAAAGAGAAGAGATCCAAACTAGAACCTTTACGAAGAAAGGGTATGTTGTTCCATAGTCTGTACTTAAGGCTTAGAAGTACAGTGTCTAGGCATCCAAAAGTGAGTAAGGGATAGAGAAGGAAGAAATGTCAACCTTTGGTAAGGGAAACTAGGGCTGATTTCTAAGTTGGGGTTGTCTAGCTTCCAACTGTTCTTGGATGTTTATATCCCTTTCGATCGCTGCCCATGAACGTTCGAGCTCAATCCGGGTAGTGGCTGTTTTAAGAATAGTATCAAAAATATTTAAGGAAATATGTGTTTGATCTGATAGTCTGGGTTCGATATTAGGCTGTCTTGCTATAGGGACAGTCATAGAGGAACAAAATGATAAGAAAATATCGGGGAAAATTAGGTGCTGTCTCAATTTCGGTCGTATAAAGGAGAGTTTACAGTTCCAGAAGTGAAAATAGGGTGCAAACCAAAGGCCCTTTCCCGTAACTGAGTTATATTTTAATAAAGATGTATGAGGTGGGAGAAAAAATTAAGCTGTCTATCGTGTAAGGCTCCTATCGAGGAAGAATCTCACTTATAAACAGAAGAAAAAAAAGGTAAAGAAATAACCCGATGAAGCATAAAAAATATATATAATTTACCAAGTGTTGAATACTCTTATACCTGCTGATAGCTGGTATAGAGGAAAAATAGTAAACAATATAGAAAACTAGAATTCATTCACTATAGTAGAGGTTGTACTAAATTATAGCGAAGCATTCATCAGATACAAATATGAAATGAAATTAAATATGAGATACAAGGAAACAAACTCATAATACAGTCGTGACAGAATTGAGAATCTTTGGATTTTCTTTATATTAACTCTCAAGATAAAAAACCTCTATTACAATCGACCCAAAAAGGTCCAGCTTTTGTTCCTTCCTTCTATTGTATATTTATACAGATTTACATATGAGGGAATCTCAATCGTTCTAGGATTTTCAGTTATAACAAGAAGGAGATCAATTGTTTCACTTCCTTATCTCTGTCTTTATTTGGTACCAGAAGCTTTCCCTCTTGCATGCTCAGTACAAGTGACACATCTTTCCACTAGCCGAGATATCAACCTTGACGGTTTCGCTTGACAATTGGCATCAAAAGAGTAACAATCTCGGGTTAATTGCGGCAATCTTTCTTCCATCTGTCGGTCTATGATGTCAATAGCGCACAATTGCACACTTGGTTTAATCATACATTTATCTATTTGGCCATAGTTACTTGTGAGATTTCGGTCGAATCTCTTTCTTCTTTTTCGTTTATATCAAGCGAGATTTTCGCTATATTCATTTGACTCAATGTCTCGACATTTCCTTTACTATCAATACTCAACAGATTACCATCTATAGAACCAAAAGCCTCTTCAAACGATTTCATTACCTTCTTGGCTTGCAGTTTACCTTCTACTATACTGTGCTCCCATTCTTTCAATAAAATATTTCCTCTGGTCTGCTCTGAAATGGAAAACTGGGGAGTACTTCCTGATTCCCTATTGTTTGTAGCTATTACGGCCTCTTGAAATGCGACCCGAGCTGCTCGAGCTTCTCTTTCTCTGACAGATAAATTTTCCAATACTTCATCAACGAGTAAGCAGTTGTCCCAAATTATCTCTACCTTAGCGAGTAAACTTCCCTGGGCTGTAGAAACCCTGCTCCGAATCTCCATCGCCTGGGACTGGAACATCCCGATATCTATAACTTTACTTTCGACGATTTCCACTCTAGCCTGTAGCTGCTCAATCAAGTCTTTTTGCTGGTCCACTTGTATCTGATCGGTCTGAGCTATCAGCTCTTCTTGTTCGAGCTTAGTTTTGAGCAGCTCTATCTCCTTTTTATCGACCAACCTTGCTTGTTCTATTCCTATGCTTGCCTGGTCCTTGGCAGCCTCCTCTGCTATGGCTAGTCTAGCTTCTAAGGTTTTGATGAGGCGATTTTTTTGCTTCAGCTGATTTTTCAAAACCCCGACTGAAAATTGGTTCGCTGTAGCATATGCCCCTAATGTCCCGACTATTTCTATAGAAAACTCTCATTTCTTCTTGTCTTTCCCATTGGTCAACACTTTGTACTTCTTGGCTGTTGATCCCTCTTCCTGATAGAATTCTCTTTTTACCACATCCTTTCTCTTCTTATCGAAAAAGAACTCATTTGGAGGGATCTCTTCCATCCTTATAGGTCTCAATTCTTCATTTAAAATCCACCCTGCGTGTACGTTTCCCTGAGTTGACTGCAAGGGAGTAATGGAGGCGATGGGATCTCCGATTTGCTTAGCTGGCTATCCTGGAGTAGTAACTGGAGTCTTCTTTTTTGGCGGCTCGAGAGTCTTTATCTCTGTTTTTGGACTCCTAGTTTGCTCTTTCCCGTCCTGGTGTTTTTCTTGGCTGGGTGTCGCATCTTTGGAGCCTTCAGATTCTTTTTGTTTCACCTCTGCTGTACTTGGATTCTCACCCCACAATACTGCGGGAAGGCAACTACGTCAATGTTCTTGGAATTTAAGAACGTTGGCCCTCTCTTCGGGTGCCAAGGCTGGTATCCAAGCCAAAATCTCGACATAAGATCTTGCACCTCGGAAAAAATCATCAGAGGGTGAATTCTCGTGTTCGAACCTTTTGAGTCCATAACTGGCCAAGTGATTACTTATGACCCTTTGCGGATCGTGCTTCTTGAATTCAATATGAACCAATTTTAGGTCTTCCAGGGCTGCTGCCTCAGCTTTAGCATGCCCGAAATCTAACAAAGAATATGAATTTAAATGAACAGGAAAAGGTGGCCATACCTTCTTTGAATATCCCTTAAGCTCCTTACTTATGCCACCGATTACGGTTTGCCTAGCAACCTCACGACAAGCCATCTTGTCAGGTATGAATAATGGTAATGCATGTGGGGGAACAAAAGACCTGAAAACTCTGAGATATGAGAATTATACTTCTACATACTAGTCAACTATATTGCTCATATTCGTCGTTATACTGTCCGAGATCTTGGGTGGCGGGTGGCCGAAAATAGTGACATGCAGCGATACCATTACCCAGTTAAAGATTTCATACACAAAATCTGCCGCTTTGTTTTTCCATAGTTTTGAATGGTAGACGTGGATGGGCTCGGCCTCTGATGGATTCAAAATCCATCTCATTAAGGGAAAGGGCATTAGAAAACACACGACACCCATAATGTACGTGGACATAAGGAATGAAGCAATCTTTCACTCTCCCTCTGCGCTCGATACTCTGTAACTCGGCTGGTCAAGCTATCAGACAACATTTTAGCCCAGTCAAAGGAACAGCCTTTGGAAACCAAATGTATTAGAGGCACCCACTAAAGAAAAAAATGTGTGGTGTCCTCTCTCCCGTATAGTCTGCAGGTCATCATAGCTACATATTTGAACTGCGGTTCCAAGGAAGCTATTGACTATATACCATTACTGTCTGCCCTGAACTTCGCAGGGTGTGAAACCCAATCTCTGATTAAATTGGACATAGTCTTTTCATATTGCACACATTCCTTCTGTTTGAAGTTCTCCAAGAATTCAACATCGTATGTAAGGTCCGACACGGTAGGCAACTTGTACATAGCCTATAGTTGTTCGGGTCTGAAAGTCCCAATAGTGACTTTCTGTTCATTGATGATGGTTCTGGTTGGTATATCCACATTGTCTAATGCCCACCGGACCATATCATAGTAAGGGAGAACTCATGGCCTAGATACTACTTTATGCATTCCATATTGGACGATGATCTTATATTTGGTGGTCAGGTCGTCTTTTTCATTGTTACTGGAATCATCAAAATAATCTACCAATTCGGACTGTAGAACATCAGAAACAAATGACCAGGTCCTGACAGAGTCGACACTTCGAGGTGAAGTATCAACAACGTTGTCTGAAACTTGTCCCGAAACCTCAACGTTGGCTTTAGACGCTTTTCGCGGGGCCATGGCGGGGGATCCTGCTTTAGCTCTTCTGCGATAAAAATATGTATACATACAGAAATTAGTTCACTGAGAAAAGTTTGATCTGTGTAATATAGAAATGAATTTGCGATAACAAATAACAAATCTATATATTCAACTATTTAAAACTCGGTACTTTTCAGGAACAAAACTGTCAAATCATGCTTAAATATAAATTTAGAAATAAAAACCCAATCTTTACTTGTCGATTCGCCTTGTTTCTAATTAATGCCATAAATTTTGGCAGTTCGAAATGTCAGTTGGCGTAAGGAAAAATTAAGACTGCCTCATAGACTGTGCATGCATCAAATCACGAGAAAAGATGGCTTAGCTCAATTAATCAGGTTTTATCAACGTTAATTAATCTTTCGGTACTCGCTACATCGGGAGTTTTCGCTTTAACCTTTTGAACCTCTAAGACCCGAGATTGCGATGATTATTTTTGGTTAAAAACATAATTATGATTAGGCGCTTAATTAATTATGTGATTATTTATATCGCAACTTCGCGACTCGGAGCTTCAAAGGTATAGCTTCCGAGTAGTTCGTATGCCGAGTTGCGAAATCGCAAGATCGCGATGATATGATTTAATTAAAATGGGGGATAAAACTGGATTAAGTGTTTAATTAATTACGTTTCTATCTTTATCGCGACTTCGTGACTCAGGGATTTGACAGTGTAGCTTTTAAAGGAAAATACGTCGAGTTTCGAATTCCTGACAGAGCTTAACCACAACTAATCTTTTTACCTTTATCATTAACACGGGTTACTAAAACAAGAATCTCATGTTTTCGGCTATCGAGGTTACGACAGTAAGACTTTTGGAGTTAGTAAACACCAATATGCGAAACCTTGATGATTCTTAACCGTAGTTTAGAAAAGTTTTACTCTCGCTACTGACCTAGGTAAAAATTTAAAGTGATTTCACCGTTTCTCTCTTCGGGACTTGTGAACTATGTGATTTATAACATTCGACATACAAAATCCCGAGGTAGAAAAGGGGAAAATCATTTGAACGAAAAGTAGAACTCGCCTTGAGAGTATGATAATCGTCGCCACTCACGTGATGAGACTTCATATATTTTGGAACAAACAAAGGAAAATACGAAAACCATCTTTCGATTTCGAGCATTAAGATATGAAATTCAAAACGGGCTAAAAAACAAAGGCGACTGCAACAGGGTACATTTGTAGGATACAGTGAATCCTCAAAGGCATATCAAATCTACATCCCAGGTCAAAGACAAATTGAAGTAAGCAGAGATGTTACTTTTGAAGAAGAAGTAGCCTTCCAGAAATCCAGAGAAGCTCAGATGGAAATTGATAGTGAAACAATACCTCATCCTCTTTTAGCAGTTCAAAGGGAGACATATATTATTCCAAATGAGCCAAAAACTCTAGTTGATCCAGTTGCTCCAACAGACTCAGTTTCCCCAAGAAACATACCCAGAGACATCACAGTTGGACATAAAAGACCTTCTTGGGCTCGGAAAACTTTATAAGAAGTAGAAGGGAATAAAGCCCCACAAAGAGAAACTAGAGAAAGCAAGAGACCAAAGTGATTCTCAAGCTACCTTTCAGCCATGACCCACATTATTGATTCAGAGACAACTTGTCATGGAGAAGCCTCAGGTGAAAAAGTATGGCAAGATGCCATGAATGAATAATACCAATCTATATTAAAAAATGATGTATGGGATATTGTTCCAAGACTAGAGGGAAAGTCTGTAGTGACTTCCAAATGGATTTACAAGATAAAACATGCTGCTGATGGAAGCATTGAAAAATACAAAGCAAGATTTGTGGCTAGAGGGTTTTCAAAAATAGAGGGAGTCGACTATGAAGAGTATTTTGCACCTGTAGCCAGATATACCTCCACCCGATCCATCATTGCACTAGCTGTGTCCATGGGTTGGAAGCTACATCAAATGGATGTAAAGACAATTTTTCTCAATGGTGAAATTGAGGAAGAAGTTTATATTGAGTAGCCAAAAGGTTTCGTTATACACAACGAAAAATATCATGTATGCGTGTTGAAGAAATCTCTATATGGTCTAAAACAAGCACCATGTGCTTGGTACGATAAAATGGATGGATTTCTGATGAGTTTGGGCTTCAACAAAAGTGCAGCTAATCCAAACTTGTATTATCACATTGATGGCAATGAGTGTCTGATTTTAGTCTTATACATGGATGATCTTTTCCTCATCGGTTCAGAGAGACTCATTGCCTAATGCAAGAAAACATTAGATGACAAATTTGAAATGAAGGATTTGCCCCTAATGCATTATTTCTTGGGACTAGAAGTATGGTAGAGAACATATGAGATTTTCCTAAGTCAAGGAAAATATACTATGGATATACTGAAAAAGTTCAGTATGATAAAATGAAAATCCATGCCTACTCCAATGGTAATGGATTTAAAGAAAATGAGTGACACTGATTCAGGAGATGTAGATCCACATTTATATCGACAACTTATTGGATATTTGATGTATCTGGTTAACACCAGACATGACATTTGCTATGAATTGAAAGTGCTTAGCCAGTTTATGAGCCAACCAAAACATACACACTAGATAGCTACAAAAATGTATTGAGATACTTACAAGGCACAATTGGTTATGGCCTGAGATATGAAACCAATGTGGAATTAATATTGGAAGGATATGTCAATGCAGATTGGGCAGGAAGTGTAGTAGATATAAAGAGCACCTTAGGTTGCTGCTTCACCTTAGGATCAACCATGGTTTCCTGGTGTAGCAGAAAACAAATATCTATGGCTTTAAGTACATAAGAGGCAGAGTACATTGGACTAAGTGTGGCAGTTCGTGAAGAAGTATGGATTCACAAAATTTTGACTGACTTGTTCAATCATGAGATGGATCCAACTACTATTCATTATGACAACCGGAGCTGTGTAAATATCTCCGAGAACCCAGTGTTTCATGACAAATCGAAACACATTGAAATCAAGTATCACTGTATCCGAGACATGGCATAGATAAAGACAATACACACGCAATATCTTTCTACTCATGAAAAAATTGCAGATATCTTCACTAAACCACTTGCTAAGACAAAGTTCGAGTATTTCCTTGAGAGACTTGGCCTGGTGGAAAATGCCTCCCTAGATGAGAGGGAGTGTTGATGATTGCAGCTATGTGAGACATTATCCAGCTTACAAACCTATGAGATGTGGATCATTGGAGCTATGTGAGTCTTTCTCTCATCTTACAAACCTGAGAGAAATCCCCTAAGAAGGGTACGTGGTTCCTTCCTGAGATAGAGCTGGAACATAGAGATGACCTCCTCCATTCAGAGAGTTGAGAAGAACTCCAGATGATTATCCAGTGGGAAAGGCGATCTGTTGAGTTAGACGTGCCTGTGGCTGAGTACAAGGTGAACATGTGAAATCCCAAAGTGTTGGGTGCATCGTCATGTGAAAATAAATGAAGATGATGTATTAGCCTCCTCTTGTAACGAACCGCCTCGTTACGCCAACCGTTCGAGTGATATGTGCAACCCTTTTTTTTTTTATTTTGTTTTTTTTTTAAAAAGTGCGTGTGTGCGTATGTACAAGGAGACAACTACAGTCTACTCAACTCTGCGTCGCCACTTGACGATGATGCGACACAACTAGGATGATCATAAGAATATGACCAGGACGCACGACACCCAACCACAGGCATAAATGATGATCACATGACAAGTCAAACTGAATGCTAAGGATGACTGACCTCCTGCCCGTCCTACCCTGCAAGGTTAGGACCTCCAAGACACATAATCAACGCTCAAGCCCGGTTTCCCATCGTCCTAAACCATTTAAGGTCTCAGGGCTGGCGACTGTTCTGATGAACATGGAGGTGTCTACATCCCACCCATCACAACAACCAAGCAACCAACAGATCACAATCAGTGCAACATAATTAAGAAGAACAAAATTTCGCCCCTTACGGAAGGCGCGTGACTAAAGGACTCTGACAACGAACGCCCAGTTTCATAATTCCAGACTCGACGATTTCTCATTCAACTAACTCTGAGTAAATGATTGTGCGGAATTCCAGGACGTTCCATCCGGTGGGTCTGATCAACATCATGAGATTTCATTAACGCCACATTAAGAAACCCTAACATTTCATTTCTAAATTCCAACAATACTGACTTGAATGAAAACCATACGTTTAGCTCCCATTTTCCAAACTCGCTTAAAGGGTAAAGACAATACAGATTTCTATATCAAACATTACAACTAGGAATTTATAAACAAAGTTTTCATGACATTGGTATTCACGACATTTTTCAACCTATTGCAATGAAATTGTCATCATATGCGAGTGTAACAGAAAACCATTACCATTTTCAAGGTCATTATTTAATTATCTAGAAGTAACCCTAGAACATCATGGTTTTTAATGGCAATCTTGAATTACGAAATTTTAACATATGCGAACTGTAAATGGAAATCAAAAATACCTAACCTTAACCATTCATAAGTGTCATCATAACTTAGAAGTACACTAGAACATCATTCCTTTAAATGGCAATCTTAAAATGCTGGAATTTAACACCTTCGTAACTTTAGATGGCAATCTTAAATTACTAAAATTTAACATAATTAAAAGTATCATCAAATTTAAGAGTACATTGTGACCTCCATTAAAATGACACACATTTAACCCTATCATTGATTATCATGACGACGTTCAAGGTAGTGGTATTTAGGCTAATCATCGGGATTATAAGTGATTGAGATTTCCGATTTAAAATTACAAGAATCGAATAAAACTCAATAAATTTATTATTGGTTAAGTAGAAATATCATTGAGGACGTTTAAGGCGCAAATTTTATTAATATCCTAAACATCATATTTTAAAGGACATCATGACAAAATATGAGGCCATAACCATAATCAGGGTCTCATCTAGGCATCAATTTAAGGGGTTACTACTTATAACTTTAAATATAAATTGACAATTTAAAAGAACCATAAATGAAATGACTTCTTTAATGGCGCCCTATTAACCATACTTAAAAATGTCGATATTTGGAAGTAACTATAAACAAGGATAAGGTCAATAACTATACGGCCTCGATTTGAAATCGCAGTCTCACTGTGGTGACTGCATGCGTTACTGGCCCTAATTGATTGACAAGTTAATACAATTCAAAGGACCATATACGGTTAGCATTCGTATTTTTAAAACTACATTTTTAACAGCAAATTAAACGATAAAATGAGCAGCAATGTTAAACGATATTTAAAGGATAACAACAGTATTTAAAAAGGATAAACTTGACAGCAACCTTAACTATAACTTTTAAGGACAGCACCAGAGTTTAACACGCTAAATTAACGGCAGTATTAACGATTAGTTTTAAGGACAGCATCAGTAAATTGTAACGATAATTTAGACAACAATGAATCGGGACAGCATCAGCGTTTAAAAATGATATGTTAAACAACAAATTAAGCAACAATAGAACAACTGTATTAACGATGTATTATTTGGGAACGACACCAGTGATGAAACGAAAATTTTAAACTATAGAACAGAAAGGAACAAATATAGAACAGCAAATTCGAACGATAAATTTAAACGATAATTTTAAATGATAATTTAAACTAAATTTGAAACGATATTCTTAAAGGTTAACCTCAGTAATTGCCACTATAATTTAGACAACGAATTTACACTATTTAAAAACACTAAATTAAACCGCCAATTAAACGCTAAATGGAACAACAATATTAAATGATATTTTTAAAGGTTAACATCAGTAATTAGAGGTAAAAGGTTAACATCAAATCAAAATATGCAAGAAGGAAGAGTCCATAAAGGAGTGTCAACTTATATGGAAAAAGCCACAGGGATAACTGTTAGGGTTCGCTACAATGGAAATCGTGTTGGCAAGTTTCCACAGTCAGCGTAGCTTTCTGGGGACGAATCCGGCTGAACGACCGTTCATTCAGCGAGGCACAACACTAATCTCTGTCATTAACCCAACCGAATACTGCGGTGGGGATTGTGCAGGTGATGGGATCAGCGCGATTTAGCCACTGTTGCGCGCACAGCAGACAGACAGGCGTGATTTAGGGCAAGACACCGTCAGACAATAGGAAATAGTCGTGGTTATGATAAGGAAAGGATTAGCAGTCCATACGCCTCCCATTCACAACTAACCGCTTTAATCCCCAGCCCAACACAACACAACTGTCGTACACTGCAATAAAAGAAACCTAACTAATCTAAAGGTCGAGGACTACCCAAATGGCCGAGCCTGTGGATGAAATGGTCAAGTGCGGATCGGTCGAAGTCTGGCTCTGTCGCAGGAGTTACCGAATTCCGATTTTCTGCTATCTTCCGCGAACGTGTTAACGCTGGCTTTCTCACCGGCACTCGGTGTTTTAGTCAAAGGAAAGGGCTGGGCATTAGCGCGAGATTCGCTATGTTTGCTCTGAGACTAAGGTGGGAGCTACCAGTTTGAACCCAAAATGCTAAAATTATACAGAGACCAAACAACTTCAGTTCTCATTGATTATAATAGATCTTTGCAGCGACTACATTTAATTTCAAGCTAAGGCATGCAAATAATTATAATGCATCGACTATATCAAATTTGAACTTGGAGGTAAAATTTGGACCCAACACATCCTATAGTTCCAGATTGAAATTATTCTTATCACGGCCATACGAAACTTTAATTTCTGGATTGGCAATAAATGTTACAAGCATCGAGATTCTAATTTGTGCATTACCCATAACTAGACAACGACCACACAAAATTAGTTTTCAAGTGTAAAATTATGCAGCGACATAATGAAATTCGCAAATTCCGGATTGAAAGTAATTGACAATAACTATACAAAGATCTGATATCCAGAATTTCAACAAGTTTCATGGTGACCCAACAAAAATCTAAATTCTGGAATTTGCAAACAATCAATTTATACAGTCACCAATTAAAAATCTAACTTCCAGATTTTTTTCAAATTAGATTTTTCAATGACCCACAAAACTCTAACATTCGAAAGCTGACAAGACAACTACTGTATACTATCTGAATTCTCCGATTGCAATGTCTTGAAATAAAGTATAATGAAGTAAAAATTTGCACTTTACTTCATCAATAACGAACATACCGTTGCCTCGCCCGCGTCGGAAGACGTCCTGCGCTCCGTGCCTTGTCCCTTGCTTCCGCGTTGCTCCTGCTCGCCAACCGTGGAACGCTCACCGGTACCTCCCAGCCAAACGCGAGAGGTACTCTGCTTCCCCCTTCGCCCCCCGAGCCGCAAAGGGGCCACACAAGAACCAGAAAATCGCTAGCGTCTCAGCTC
>CBVK0100740479.1:0-26380 GCA_900067695.1 Picea abies
TCTTCCGATCTCACGGTTTTGACTGGAGTACCACATTACTAGAATGCATGAAGAGGAAACTTAGAGAGTGTCGCATGCAGAGGCAAAGGAAATTTGTGTTTGGGACTATGCTTTGTTCTTTCTTAGAGAGAGAGTACCAAGTCTTAGCCCGAGGGAGATAGTATGAGGGTATATAGCCTCTTCTCCAATAGTAAATAGATGGGTAGTGTTCTTGCTGCGACAGGGGGGAGGGAGGACTACTGAGGCCTTCGATGACAAGTTTTTTGATTGGTGGTCTCGATAGATTCCTGTGATAGAGGACTATCCTTATGCCGGAATTGACTTTTCCAAGGAGCCTGACATGGGTGTACCTCCCGGAGTGGTACGAGGAGAGCTAGGTATGCTTTGTTTTTTTCTTTCTTTTTCAAATTTATTTATTTTTTTATGTTTTTTAGGGTTTTGGGGGGTGCTTTTTGGGTATTTTTAATTGGTTTTACTACCTTTTTCTGATCTTTTGCAAAAGTCTGAGCTAGTAGGCATTTTGTTGTTCCATACCAGTATTCCCTACTTCCTTCGCTTGATTGTTTTTTTTCTTTTTTCGGGAAGCCATAGAGGCATATGCAACCTACAGAAGGTCTGCCCACATATACATGTTCCCTGACTTCATACAACCCGCGTACATATGCTTGCTGCTGAAAGATGAGTCGCGTGTCTGAGTCTAGATTTTTTTTTCAGATGAGTCGCGTGTCTGAGTCTAGATTTTTTTTTCTAAAAGAGGCAGTCATCCTCTCCTCTGTCAGAAGTGATCCTTCTCAGGGGTTTTCTGAATCTAATTTTGATTTCTGTTGTTGCATTTTGTTGCCTAGGTATAACCTCCGATTAGCTTTGTTTTCTCAATTTCCTTGCGTCTTTGTCTATTAGAGTAAGTTTTTGTACCTTTCAGAGGTTTTGGTTTTGAATACCAATACTCCCTGCCTAATATTAGTTGCTTGTCTTACTTATTTTGAGGAGAAACATAGGCACACGCGGCCTGTAGTGGGCCTGCATGCATGCATACATGTATTATCTTTGAGCAGCCCGCGTGCATACGCTAGTTGTTGAAGCGACAATTTTGTGTTTGTCTAGAAAATTTTGAGGAGGCAATCATCCTCTTCCCTATCAAGTTTTCACTTCTTGTGTATTTTTGGTCTTTGTCATAGCAGTTTTAGTATATGTTGTGTGCTAGCATAGCTTGCTTTTGGATTTAAAATATTTCTTCCTTTGCTAGGTTTTTTGATGAGATAGTGAGTTAGTCTGATCTACCCTTTTTGGTTGTTAGTAACTCCCCATGATCTGTGGTTGGGTAGAAGTCCTTTTTGGCCTTGTCTTGTTTTTATTTTTTCACCTTTTTTCTTCAGAAAAGAAGAAGACATACAATTTTAAATTTTCTTGTTTTTGAAGCATAAGAAAAAAAAAACACAAAATCTTTTTTTTACTTCTTGGTTTGGTTAAAGAGTTGGTTGATTTCATTAATCAATAGGAAAAAGATTGTTTTCATGAGTTATTGGCTGATTGACTTAGGACAATAAGTAGCTCGTAGTCGAGTGAAAGCTTATTTCGATTTTTCTAGCTAAAAGATCTTAAAAAAAAAAAAAAAAGGNNNAAGATCTTAAAAAAAAAAAAAAAAGGTTTGAAAAGTTGGTTTAAAAAAAGAAAATCTAAATGAGCAAATATGAATTTGTCAAGAAGAAGTTATTTTGTTTCCAGCTTACTGTTTTTCTCTTTCGTCTCTTAAAACATCACTAGTTTCATTTTCATAACCTTTGAGTTAAGACAAGCCCAAAAAATTAACGATTAATTAAAATCAAGTAGAATTTATGTTTTGTAGGGTACATCAACTAGTCTAGGCTAGAGCCTTGATTTAGGAATGGAGAGGAAACTCTTCAAGGCTAAAAAAGAAACATAAGAGTCTATGCTAGGGAGTGTAAAAGGTCCAATATCATAAAATTTATCTAGGACCCCCCTCTAACACATGGGATAAACATGAGGTCGTGTAAGGAAAGGTAGTGGAGATAACCCCTCCAAAGTCGAACCACACATAGTGGGGAATGCATATAGAGGGCTTGTCTTGGGATTCCGTTGATTGCATTTTCCATAAAGCTTCGTGGGTCTCAAATCCATTCGAGGTCCTCAATCGTACTCTAAAACACTTTCTTTCGATACCCTTGATAGTTTTCGGGCTTGATACCCTGCTCATTGCGATCTTCCCGACTGTTGACTATACCTTCCTGGTGACTGTTTGCATGCTAGAAACCTAGTTTCCTATCTTTCTAGTGACTTACACAGGTGACTGCGGGGGTATACCGTGGTACCTAGGACAAACATCGGGCCATTCTTTACAGAGTATACCTAGAGGGTGCTTCCGTATTTGATTTTCACTTTTAACGGTAAGTTTCTCTAGTGTTGGTTGTTGTAACTGTTCTTCCAACTAGTTAGTGACTGGTTGTTTATCTCATAGGTACTTTTTTAGTGCGTACTAGTTTTCAAATGATTATATATTTCCCTAGTGAGTCTTTGATATTCTCACATAGTGGAGGATTAGGAGTACCACCAATCACAAAGGCTTCTAGGCCTACCCCTGATTGATCTTGAACCCCCCTTGCTACCACTAAGGATAAAATTAGACCAGCAAGGGTATTTTAAGACAAACGACTTACAGGAAACTATGCCCAACCCATCTTTGAGAGAATAAATTTCGTTTCTAGAGGAATCAATCATTTCTGACCTCGGAGCAGAGTCTCTTGGTCCTTACAACCCTCCCATCACTGATCTATCAGTGCCCATCGTCGTACAGGTTCTACCTTATAGGGGTCTGGTAGTGTCACCAACAACAATGGAAGCAAACATTACCACTTCTTCAGGGAATACTGATATTTCCTTCACGACTGTCACTAATGGGGGTGTTCCACCTCCTAACCAACCGTCATCGGTCTGGTCCACCATGGCCTTGACTGCTTCTACCTTGGGTAGCGGTCTGATTCTGTCTATGGTGGCGATCACTACTCCGTTTCCTCAAAACACAAAGGGCTCTCCTTTCTCATACAGGATGCCTAGCTTCGATACAAGTACTATACTTTCCTCCTCCACTTTACAAACTTTGGGTCTGGGGGCTAGGAGTTCCAACGCTCCTCTACAAGGATCTATTGGTGGAACTTCCACTCCCTTTATCTCTTTCCCTTATGGAGGGGGTCATATACCCCCTTCATCCCCCTCTCTCAGTGGTGTTCCTCAACACTTCGTCGGGCCTAACATAAACTTGTTTGGAGTAGGTAGTCAAGCACTCCCTCGTTATAATATGTTGGTTGGTTTGACACCTTTCTCTTTGTTTGAAGCTTTTGGTAACAACACTTTCTTGTCAACTTCCATTTTGACCGAGGGAAAACCCAGTTATGGATAACCACATCCTATACAGGGTACCATTCCTGCACAAGGGGCACACTTAGGAATTCCTTCCTCACAAGGATCTTGGAATCCATGGCAGGGACTAGTCCCCTTTCCAGGGATGCCAATCAGGGGTAACCCTTTCCATACCTAGTGGAACCTCGGGCAAGCCCCAATGCCTATGGACGTCGGATCGACAGGGGGAAACCCCTCCCAAAATCCTTGGAATGTGACGCAAGCTCAACCCTTTACATCTTATTACAAGAATCAAGAGATGATGTCTCAACAAGCACCCAATCCATACTCTAGTAATGGTCATGGTTATTACCAGAGCCCTGGCCAATAACCTAACTTTTCCTGGCAACCTGGTGCCAGTCAAACCCCAGGTTCCTTTTTCCCCAGTATGGTCACCAATTTTGTTGTGGGTGGGAAATCCCTCCTATGGACTAGCATTAAGGGTTTTATCATGCATGCATAAATGACCTAAAGTCTCCTACTTTTTACAAACATCCCAATCATAATGCCCATTAATTATATGAAAATACAAGTCTAAAGAGATCTGGTCATTGTACCTTAGTTTCTATGTTTGATGTCAATCCCTTTAATGCTTGGTCACTCCTTGACTGGAACTCTCCTCGCAATGATGACCTGCATTCATAAAACACAAACAAAGATCTCCACATGAATATAACCTCTAAACTAATGGGTTAGAGATTATATCAAAATATAATCAAATTTAAATATTGACAATCTCATAAAGCGGGACGGGAAAAGTACCTCTTTTATTAATCTCACAAGAATAACCTTACAATGGTGAGATCGACCACTTCTCCTTGAATCTGGTCTTGGGCTCCTCTTCAACTATGCTCCAATTGCTTCTGTATATGCTCCTCTTCACACAATAGTTATAAAAGGTTGGGGCAAGGGGAATACTAAATCGGGTATAGTTTCTTTGCTTTGATTTTCCTCCTTTCAAATGGGACCCATACCCCTTCTTTTATAGGATAGAAAGGGATAGGTATTTTGTCGAGTGACCGACTATGGATGATCATTCAGTTTAGTTAACTTACCCAAAACTGTGTGTTCTATCTGCAACTTTCCATTGTTTCATTCTTTTTAGGTATAAGTGGGTTGTAGTGGGTCAGTCAGTGTACACACGCATGCAGTAGTGGAGCAGGGTGCATATGCCTTCAAAAAGAGTTTTTTTTAAGAGTTTTTTTTAAGAAGTTGTTCAGTAGTGGCTTGGAAAAGAAGTCAAATGAGATGGCCTGATGCCAGGTAAGCATGTCTGGTGCAATTTAGGATTATAACAGGGTGGCATATTCCTCTGCAACTAATCTCTAGGTCCAAACGGGTTCTGTAACTTGGATTTTAATTCATCTCTGTAACTTCATCTTTTCAACTCTTCTCTACAACTGGGATCTCTATGAGAATTCTAACTAACAATAAACTTCCTTCGTTGACCCTTTTCTTTCTTTTATACTTCATTTCCAGCTGTGAACTTCCCTTCTCACCTAAAATTTATTTCTAATCCACTAGTGATTTACATTCCTTACCTAATTTAATGTTCCATTACTTTTTATCTTCAACGAATTATCCATTAGATTCTCCAACCTGTCAAAAATATTCTTTCCAATCTTCTTTTATTATTACACAACATCACTACTTTGTCATTACGATAGCTCTTTATGGCAAATCCTATCATGGATTATCTTAACATTGGCACAATCCATTCTCTCTATGCATTCTTGCTTCTTTTGTGTGCTCCTTTTCTTGCTTCTTTTTCTTCTATGACATTTTCCTTCTTTTCCCTTTTGACCTACTAATGTTAAATTTTCAACTTTTGAATTCTTCCCTGAACCATGTTTTCTCTTTCTGTTTATTCCTTTTCTTTCTATAGTACAGTATGATACAACTTAGTCTGTGCATTTCTCCTAGTGCATGGAAGGAATCCTGTCTCCATATAGTTTCATCCAACTCCCATTCACTAGTCCTTCGATGACTTGTCCATCCAACTCTTCTAGCTGAGAAACACCTACTTCAATCACATATCTGATCATGTATGGCCCTAGACAATGTGTCCTAAACTTGTTGGGGTTCTGTAAGAACTTACTGACATAGAGAAATACTAGATATCCTGTCTGGAGCCTCTTCTTCTTGATGTGTCTATCATGCCATGCCTTTTCTTGTGCTTTCTATACTTGTTGATGGAATCTTGCAACAAATTGGTTGTCCTCTAATACTAGTAACTATGATAGTATTTCTTCTATTGTGACAAAATTTGTAAGGTATGCCATCATAGCAATGCGTAGACTCAGTACTGGAAATTCCATGGGCATGATTTATTCCTAACCATATGTTAATCTAAATGGTTTCTGACCTATCAACTTCTTGCACGTAATTCTATTATCCCATATCATTGTAGGAATCCTTAAGTCCTAATCATCTCGTCCTACATTAAAAAACTTGGTCAATGAATTCTACAATATCTTATTGAAGGCCTCCATAATTACTTATCTTGAGGTTGATATGGAGTGCTCTTCCAATGCTGAATCTGGAAATCTTTTGTCAGTGCTGCAATTTCCTTGTTCAAAAAGTGAGTCCCTTGATCGCTCATAAGAAATGTAAGACACCCAAACCTTGTAACTACATCCTCGAATAAGAACTATATAGCTATATCTGCGCTGCAATATGTAAGTGGTTTTTCCTCTGCCCATATTGTTAAGCATTTTTTTGCAGTAATTATGTACCTAGATTTTGTTCTCCTCACTGGTGGATTAATTGGTCCGAAAAAATCTACGACCCATTTGTCAAAGGCCTAGAAAGTGACATGTGGATTCAAAGGAATATCATCCCTTCACGATGGCCTTCCTACTCTCTGATAAAAATAACATCTCTCATAATATTCCTTTGCATCCTTATGTAGGGTAGGTCACCATATCCCTACATGCAATATCTTTTTTGTTGTCGCCTTTCCTACATAATATCCTCCTGCAATTCCATCATGCACTTCTAATAGGATCATTGGTCTTTCATGTTCTAGAACACATTGTTGCAGTATATGATCTACAACTAACTTATATAATATTCCTGATATCAACTAATATTCTGATTCTTTAACCACTAAAGGATTATTTTTTGCTACTGTCATGTCGGATGGAACGATTCCTATACTAAAAAATTGAACAATTTTTGTAAAGTGGTCATCTACCATTTTAATTGAGAATAAATGTGCATCTAGTAAACTATCATTTATATTCCCTTCTTCTTCTCTTGTTAATACTCACAAAAAATGGTTTGGTCTTGCATTCATCTTCCCTATCTCCATTATAACTTCAAAATCATACTCCTAGAACAACAATAACCATCTACAGATTCTCCCCCCCCAACACTATCTTGTTCACTAGATATCTGAGTGCAGAGTGATCTATATACATCTTGAAATGGAACACCAACAACTAGAGTATAAAATTTTGCGAGTAAACCATGTCCAATCCTTCCCTTTTTGTCATCATGTAATTCTTCTCAGCAGTCAATTGCTTCCTTATAGCAAAGGCAAATGGCTAGTCCAACTCTCCCCCTCCTAGATGGGACAATACTATGTCAAGCACTATCGATGAGGCATCCGCATGAATGTGAAAATATTTATGCCAATCTAGGAGCACTAGAATGGGTGCAGTCACTAAATTTTTCTTCAATACTTCTAGACCATGTTGATAGCCTTCATTCCAATGAAACTTAGCTTCTTTCTTCAATAAATTTTCCATTGGAGTTGTAATCTGCACATAGACTTTAATAAATTTCCTATAATATTCAGTATGAACCAATATTTTCCTCAACTATCTCACTGATTTAGGCGGTGGAAAATTAACAATTAATACTATATTGGCAAGATAAACCAACAAGCATTGCTTTCATACCAAATGGCCTAATAATATCCCAAATGGTGCACATAAAATACATTTATTTAAATTTAATGATATCTGATACTGTCTACATCTATCAAACATCAATTTTGGAGTCTCTATGTTATCTTTTAATAGGATAAATATAGTCCAATCATCTAAGTATACTTAAAGAAACTTATGAATAAGCTCCTTAAAGGTTGTGAAATCTACTCTATAAAGCACAACAAGTGCATTCTTTAACTCAAACAACATTACGGTGAACTAGTAGCTTCTTGCCCTCCTACATTTTCTAATACTTCATCTATAAAGGGGGTCAGAAAAGGGTCATGCAAACATGCATTGTTCAACTTCCTTAGGTTGATGCAAATTCTAATACCCCCTATTTTCTTCTCTTGAATGAACATTGGACTTATCCATTCAGACTCTACAACGGGCTCAATGATACCAACTTCTATCATTTTGTCAAGATCTTCCTTCACTTTTTCCTTGTACTTCAGATTCAATATGGAAGGTCTTTGTCTAAATAGCTTAGCATATGGCTTTAACGAGATCTTCATCATTCCCAATTCCCCATTTTTTCCCTTCATCTCTGAAAAGGTTGTCGAAAAGAGATTTTGATACTCGTGCAATAGGTCTGCAATCATTTCCACAGTCTCATCATTATAGTAATCACCAATATTCATGAAATTATGTTTCTCTTTCATTCCAATATTCACTTTGTGCACTCTTAAGGGCTTCACATATGCAACATATTCTAGTTATGAACCTTCTACAGTGCGCCCCCCTTCAGTTTCTAGTACTTACACATTTCTTGGATCTCTTTCTTCTTGATTTTCTTTAGTAACATTATAACATTCTAGTAATTCATGGACAATTTTAGATTCTCTGTGTGCATTACATGTAGGTATTATTTATATATTACCTTATTCATAAACATATTACTTCTAATGACTTATAGAGCCACATCTACTAAAGGTGACTCAACTTCAAAACTAAATGTTACCTTAAAATTCCAAGTGATCTCTTCCCCATATGATGTCCCTCTACACATTTCTAGCTCTAGATACCAGTTCTTGGAAACCAAATCTAGTGTGTGTATGCACCTATGTGTCCATTCATACTTCGGAACATGTCTCCAAGTTGTAATACACTATGCAATATGATCCATCAAAATACTCGTCCTTTTATATTTGTGCATAATTACTTGTGTTCTAAATACGATCTACATCATCCTCTTACAGTCCTTCTAATACTCTATTCCTTCCTTGTGTGTATCCCACCATCTCATTGTTTTCTCTTAGTGCAACATCTAATGCCAACAATATTAAATGTTCGGGTATCTGCAACTCAAATTCTTTTACAAAGGAACTTACATTAGTTAATCCATCAAACCTTGGTGTATCAAATACCTTCACTCCGATCCATCGTAAAGAGTGAGTAATGCGAGAACATATTCTGGTCAATTCTCCATGCAACCCATGCTGCTAATGTTCAATTCCTTCCTCCAAATATGATGCACAAGAGATAATGCTTCTCCAACTAAGTGCACCATCAAAAGTAGGATTGACATAGTCATCCATACACATGGTCATATTATAGAATTTATCGATTTCCTTTCTGGCATGCTCCACATATCTTCTTTCCTCTATGGTATCTAATGGTGAAGTGACCTTTAAGCCTCCTCCTTAAAAAATCATTTCTCTTTTCTTCAAGTTAATAATCGTGTGATTGTCAAATTCCCAATCCAGTTTGAGCAATGATGGATAGAGATGATTGTTATCCATGATATTAATGACCTCAAATTCAGCTACATTGTGCACTCCATGTATGTTAATAGTTACTCCTACCCGTCTCCCTATAGGTATTATCTTATGTTGGTTTGTGAACCTCAAGTGAACAATTGACCAAACTAGCTTCAATTTCTTCATCATTTCGCACATCTGTCTTGGAATAACAATGAAATTTGATCCTAAGTCCAAGATCACATTATCCATGTCATACTCTCCTATATGCGCACTTGATGTGAATTGTCTATTCGTCCTCTTCTTGCAAAATACTTGGTTCAATACTACTCTCTATGTTGTAGGTACTTCTTTGTCTTGGGTGCACTGATCGATCATCCTGCACAGTTCATTCAATGTTGTTTCATCCTGCATCAATTCTAAACAACTCTTTAGAAATTATTTCAGAGTATTTACCTTTTTGACTAGCCTTTCTGGAATGGTGTGATCATAAAATGATGACATATCATATACTGGCAATGTCTTTGACATTGATTCTATCAGGTCTGGTCCTAGTATCTCCTTCCTATATTGCGGATATGTCCCCTTCTATTTCTACATATTAAATTCTAGTGTGGGATCAAATTCTTTCCTTATCCATTTCTCAACCCCCTTGCCCTTTTCTGTCACATCTGGAGCAGTTCTCATTCTTCCATGTTTAATGGATTCTACTCTGGGTTAATCGTCACACTCCTCAGCTGCTATCATCTGTAGGTTCTAGTTTTGATTCTGATTATGATGTTGGTTCTGATGTTGGTTATGGTTCCCTCTTTCCTACCACTTCACTATCATTTGAGGACACTCTTTTGTCGAATGATCCAATTCTCTGTAGTACGTACATTTTGTGAAAGTATTTAGGAAATCTCTCACTAAATGTCCTGGTTGATTTCAATTATAATAAATTACTAGTACTCTACCTGCACAACCAAATCCTCCATGTCCTAGACCTCTACCGAATCTGCCTCATCCATCTTTGTTAAATCCTTTCATATTTTTGTACTACAAAACTCCTCCTTCTACTGTGATATTTTCTTCTTGGATTCTGTATGCATATGAAGTGCCATCTCTCATTAAGTTGAATGCGTGAGAATCTTTCTAATCATATCCTACAGATTTGCAAAAATTACAGAATAAATTCCTAGGTGTACTCTGTTACTTATATAGTCATGGTAAAGAACTCAGATGGTGTCCCCATGTCTTACATGTTTCACAATATCCTACTCCTCCTGCCAAAGGGTTTAGTGCTCCTATGGACATATAATTCTCAAATGTTGGGCATTCATATTTATGATGGTCTTCTATCTTACATGTAATACAACAAACTTGTTCACATTTTTCCTTTTCCTTCATTACCTATAACAACTAAATCCTTAGTGTATCCAACTATGATTGTACCTATTCCATCTCCTATAGGAGATGCTTCCAACTTCATCTCAATTTATAATGCTTCTAACTATGACATGACCTTTTGCTATGTCAATGAGCAGTGAATGTGCATCAATAGACCTACGATAAACCATTCTCTGTGTTGTTCATCAGGAATATGAAACGTCAATATGCCCATCACATATTTAAATCTATGGTCATAATCCCAAACTGTCTCATTATGTACTTTCTTAATCTCTTTTATCTCAGTGATATACTACAACTCAGATTTTGGCTTCCAAAATTCCTTTATCAAAGATTTTCCAATATTGGTTAATTTCCTTAATTGTTCCATCGATGTCGTAGTATAGTACTTCATGTACCATAATAGTGTAGGACCCTTGAACGTCTTCACTAACTACACAATATTCATTGCCTCTTCTTGAACATTCTTCGCATTCCATATTGTGTCACATACAAATAGATATTGCTCAGGGTCTTCCAACCCCGCTCCATGAAATTCAAATATTTTTAATGTATGATATATTCCTTCCATTGTATTATGTGTATTACTTACCTTCAGTGATGCTAACTGAATCTGGTTCATTGCGCTACTTTCATTGTTTTGACTTCCTCCACTAACTACAATTTCTCTCGACAAAGTTCTTTTTCTACGTCAGATCTAGGTGATGCACACATGGTTGTGGATTTGAAATAGATTCCTATATAATATGTACTTACTTCTTCTAATGGACAGTACTGAGGATCCTTTTATTTCTCTTTCCTTTCTCTATATGGTGTGATCTGAAGTATTGATTAGAGGTATCTTTTCTCAAACACTATGTGTTGTTGTTCTCTCTCAGCCATAGTATTCTTCTTATTATATCTAAACCTTTTCCCATAGCAAAATAATCCAATATCTATGTATGATTCAATGTCTTCCTCTCTCAACATCCTTAGTCCATCCATTTCTCATTCATCATTTTCAACTCATTCCATTCTCAGACCATCCTTCGGTCATCCCCCACTCCCCCTATGTGCATGAATTCACATAGAAATCATACTCCATCTTCATAACATTATTTTATCACAACAAAATTTTTATCTAGGTAGATAATGCGCCAAATATTTTTCATGTAGACCCTTGAAAACATCCCTCTCTTTGACACTATAAGACTGGGTACAATCTATTCCAAACTCTGTAATGTCACCCCCTAGTACACTATTTAACCAAAAATCAACTATGTGAGAAGCTTTATTACTTATTGTATTCAATTGTCTAATCAATTCAAGAGTCCAGTTTCTTGGAGCTTCAACTCGATATCTCCCAACATTCTCCACTAGTCTTTCTAACTATTCAGTCAAAATTATCAGAAATTCACCAAAGAATATTTCATGAAGATCTGTGAACACATACCTTTGCAACCATTGTTTTTCGTGATCTGTGGGTTCCTATTTTATTCTCCTGCAAATTCTCATTTCTTCCTCTCTAGCCATTCTATTATTTCTTTCTTATTCGACCTCCAAAACATTTCCCTCAATTACAATTCATGGTCCCGAAAATGGAACCATTTGTTGGTGCATAGTGGGTATACCCGGGTTTAACCATAAATATACCAAACAAACCCTTAGACACCATCCCTTTTGACATCACTTGCAAGAAATTGAAGTCTCACTAGAGGCATCTAGAGGGGATGTAGTAACCAAGGTTCTGTAGTGATGAGGGGAAGTGAGGCATTCAACATGCTCTTACTAAACATATACTCATGTGTGTAGTTTCCATTAGTTAATAGTTACTTATCAGTCAATATATTCTATGTGTATCATTCTCCCACTTAGCATTGATTCAATTACCATTTATTTCAGTCTCTGACATCATAACATCATATATGAATAACACATTACTCATACTTAAGCATATATCATCATTGCACCATAACATTAACATCATAACATGCAAAGACAACACATCACAACCCACATGTTTAACGTGTTTCACCCAACTTGGGATATGTCCACAATGGTTGGATTCTTATATTAGTCATTGATAATATTCTCCCTGGACATTTGTGAGCATTCTGAATCCTCATGGATCACATGTTCCCACTAAATAACTTTTGGTCAAGTATGAATATTTCAACAACTTAGTGATGACATCTCTTACTCACTCTTCCACCTTACTAAAATGTTCTTAGTCAGTAACTTAGTGATGATGAAGCTTCTTTACTCTTCCACCTTGCTGAATATTCTAGAACTAAATCTTCATCTTGGATCTTGGATCTTGGATATTAGATCAATGTAATTCTTCTTGCTTCTGAAATATGGCTCTAATTCTATATGTTTGGTAATTGGTGCTAGTTCAAATATAGTTCTTGTTCTAGCTCAAATATTCCTTCATAACAAAATTCTTCTCACTGAATATATGCAATATCTGAATTCCAATCATATACTCAACATCCACTCCTATATCCTTCTCTCCTGAAGATAGTCTATCTCAGCCAATAATGAAACCAATTTGAATGTTGATCTATCCCTTATTGTTCATGTACTGATGGTGTATTTGTAAGAGTCTCTGAATGAATGCCATGTTCATTTCCTCTCTCCTTCCTTGCAAGCAACCATAAAAATATGCTTTGTATACATTTGTATTGTTTGATTTGCTTATGATCAATGTATACATCTGTAGAAGTATATACCTATTATCTCTTTTAAGGAGACTATTTATTTACTAGATCTATGAAGATTTGTATAAATTCAATGCTCTTCCCACTCTCAATATACATGTTCCAGTTGCTTGCATCCTTTTGTTCCTTCACCTTCAATTATTCAGAATAATAATGTTAACATAGACAATTTTATCCATATACATTTCTTAGTTGATAATAAGAGAATTACAATTGTCTATATTGATGTCGAAAGGATTATAAATATATGTAATATGCCTCTCACTCTATAACAAAGAGACTATATAGAAATATTTACAATATTCCTCTCACTTTAACTAATGTACAAGGTGTCTATATATAAATCTTACAAGAATCCTCTCACTCTAAACAATATATAATGAGTGGCTTACAAGCCTTCTAATACAACAATAGAAATATATTTAGAAGGTATCTACGTATGCATATTAACTTGCAATTTCAAAAATATACATATTTACAATGAAATATTTTCTAACATATGGTTTTCTTCATGGACTCATCCTTCCCTTAGTATTGGAAGGAGTCTCACAACTTCCTATCTCTCACAATGCATCTAACATTGATGTTGAATTTGACATTGAATCTGATGCAAAATCTAATGTTGAATACAAGAAACCATTAGATCCTATTATAGGTCTTCCCAGTAACCTATATAGCCTCTCCTTGCAAACACTAAGCACTACTATTTTATCTTGAGTAACTTCCCTTGAATACAAAAGTACTTGGCCATTCTGGAATGTGACTACATATCCTTCATATTCAAAATAAGAAATTGAGATTAGGTTTACTTTCAAATATGGAACATATAACATATGTTCTATTCCTAAAAATCCTCCCAACTTAAATTGAAATCTTACATATCCAAACCCTCTTATTTCTTGTATGGTGTTAGTTCAATATACAACATAACAATCTATGTTGATCTTTGAGAAAGTTAGGAATATTGATCTCATCCTTGTCATGTGGCGATATGAGCCACTTTACATGAACCATACCTCGATGTATTCATATGTCACACTATTAAGAGAAACCATTAAAAAGTATTCTTTCTCAAATCTTTCAGCAAGACTATTAACTTCACCTAGGTTTGTTTCTTTTCTTTACATTTTTCCAGTTCTGCTTCAGACATAAGTGTGGAAAACATTTCTAACACCTCTTGATCTAATGTCCACTCTTACTACAATGAGAGAAGAGTTTCTTATTCCCACCTTGGAACCACAATCCAGTCTTTTCATTCCCCCTTTTCCTTTGTTTTGACAAATGCCCTTTACCTTTAACATTCTTCTTGGACGACTTTTCTTGCACGGATTGTCTTCTTCAACATTTCTCCATCTTATGGTTACTAGTTCCACATGAAGCACATGGATATGTAGACCATATACCAATATTACCAATGAGAAATGTCTTCATTACCTCTTTATAATGCACATCTCTTCCTGGAGATGTCTTACATATGTTACCTTTCCTTGGGATCTAAGGTAAAACGAATCATTTATGAAGGACCTGTTCATCTGAAGTTATCCTTAGTTCAACTATCCTTGATCACTCTCCATATTGATGGGAAAAATAAGAATACAAGGAATCATTTTTTTTTATCATGCCTTTTGAAGGATATAGTTTCTCTTGCATCAGAGACTTTACATTCTCTACTTTCCCAACTTCATGGAATGGTGCCAATACATGATCCTTAGTATGCAAATTCCTTTCCAACTCATGAAAAATGCCTCTATTGAATTCCTCATTACATGTCAATAGATATTGAAGCTTTCTATTCTCCTCCTTGAGAGATTGTAGTTGCATCCTTAATTCATAATTCGCCTTATGAATCTATCGGTTAATGTTCTTTTATAGCCTTAACTTCATGAGAGATTTAATCATGTTGTCTTCTCAACAAGAGTCTTCAAAACCTTCACTAACCTAAGTCTTGTACCTCTTCACATCACCAAATTGAAAATACACTTCAAACCTTAGCTCTGATACCACTTGATCCAAAAATCCTTAGATACCAATTTTAATCTTTAAAAAAAAATGTTTTATCATCTAACTTGATTCAGAATAATTCTTGATTGTATTGAGGTGATTTGCAGAATAATTGATGATGTGATTATTATCCAAAATCTCATAAAATGATGAATAACTTGAAGAATAATGATATGACACAATAGAAAATAAAATAACTAAAATATAAACAATATTGAATATAGAGTTTACTACATCTCTGAGTTCCCTTTAAACAATGAGACTACTTCTCATAATCTCAAAAATTACAATACAAAATGGACTTACAAAGACAAATTTGATGTCACCCTTCAATTCTTGTTCTCAAGCTAAGATATAGACTTTACCATTGAATTCCTTATGAAATTCTAATAAATATGAGTATAATATTGACCATATGTTGAACTAGCTCAATTTCTCCCTCTTTACACACCAAACGATACACTATGACACTCATTAACGAAAATATAGACTAAGACTTACATAGACAACATATTAGCACAAAAATAACATCACCATCATGCTCCTCTTGAGAAAATGAGAAAAATAAGTATAAACATGCCTATGTGTGGACATAGTACTCCATGACATGCATATCTAGACAACACCAAAAACTTGGCTTTCTCTGGCATGCAAATCGATGCATCTGTACCGTACCTCCCATACTTTGTATTGGGATACATGCATACCTAGGGATATGTTTCTACCTTGAAATGTGTGCCCAACTTAAATCGGGTGTGATCCCCCAACCGTACTCGTACCATGTACTGACATCGACATAATATTAAATATAATATAGCTTGTTTTTATAACGAGTTCCATATTTGGCATAATGGTTAGTGGATTAGTATGAAGTTTTTTGTATAAAGAAATATTCCTCCATATTCTATTGGAGTTCAGGGGTTCAAAACCCACCAATCCCATAACAATTTTGATACCCATCCCAACTTGGGATTTTAGAAGGTACCACATGGCACCATTTGATTGTCCCATGTGGCGACTTATCATTGGTTGAACTATACAACCCCTACCATGTCACCGTTGATTGTGCTGCTGACATGTCTACACCATGTATGAATGGATTTCCATGTGTTGGTTTATTATTGATACACCTCTTTCCTTCCACTTAATCATATAAATTCCACGTCATCTTACGGATGACATGTGTCATAATTTTATTGGTCTAAATTGACCCCTAAAAAGTCCATTTCTAGGTGACACGTGGAACGTTGTTGTGATGCCACATCACCCTACTGATGTCAACATGATGTCATATTGAGTGGTAAATATAGGAAACATGTCACCCTTCTAGTGGTGACACTTTTCAATTTTGACTTTGACTTTGACCTTTTTTTGGTGTTTGAACACAACTTTCATTGACCATAACTTTTGCACATGAACTCCATTTGAGGTAATTTTTGAATCATTGGAAAGATATAGCTGAGATATAAGAAATTAATTGTGTTTCGAGTGAATTTGAGATGGTCAAATTTTGAGCTTTTATGGATCCTCCTGGACCTCTACAAGCATTCTAGATCACCCTGGACTGTTGTGAGCATTTCAGATCCTCCTGGATCAATATGGACCCATTTATTTCAAGAATTTAAGTTTGAAGTAGTGGTCCAACTAAGGAAAAATAATAATGGTCCCGATCATGTATCAAGTGTATAACATAGGGAAGAAGCAATAAGCATCGATGATGACCTTCCCAACACCCATATATTCCTCATCGCATTAACTTCATAGGAATTGGATGAAATAACACATTTTCTACAATAATCAAAATCTATAGAGGACATACCAGAATGGAAAATAAAGGTTTTAGAAATGAAATTTGTTTCCTTCACACTCATGAATGGATATCTTTATAAAATGGTTCTAGATGACATATTAGGATGAGTGTTCTTTGGAACATTAGAGAGACACCATAATTAAAGAACATGTTGGGACAATTGAAGGAAAATTTCATCCAGATACCGCTACAATTTTTTTTTTAAAAGTAGGACTTTGGTGGCTCAAATTACATAAATGTTGTCTAGACAAAATCGATAAATGTGATAAGTTACAAATAATGGGTTGACCATTATGGAAAGATGATATTCCATTGAATTCAATCAATTCCATCCTACCTTTCAAATTCTAGGCTATTGAATTTGTTGGGCATTTTTCAAAGAGAGCAAAATGAACTAGAGCCAGATATATAATCATTGTAATTGAATATCTCACCAAATGGGAAGAAGCATACTCAGTCAACACATGCACACAATAAATAACAATAAAATTCATCATCACTATATTATCACTATATTATGGTTCCCTCTAACACTGATAAGTGATCAAGGTACACATTTTTCAATGGTACTATAAATATATTGATGGAGGAGTTCCTAATCAACCACATGAAGAGATCACCATACCACCCCTAAGAAAATGAGGTAGTTGAATTATTCAACAAGATTTTCACAAGGGGTTAACAAAAATATGTGGTGTTGATAGAGATTATTGGGATGAAAAAGTACTAGTTGTTTTATGGGCATACCACATTGCTTATAAATGATTGATTGTACAAGCCCATTTCAAACTCGTTTACGACCAAGAGGCTCTATTTTCACTTCACTTTTGGATGAATTCAAAAAGGGTATATTATTTATTACACTATGCTCTTAGTATGGAAAATAAATAAAGGCTACAGCAACTAAATAAACTCGAAGAACAATTTTTGACCACCCTCCATCACTAGGAAGTGTAAAAGCAACAAAAAAAGGGATGGCATGATAGACACTTAAGGAAAAAAGATAGAAATATCGATGAATTTGTACTTATATATGACAGTAAGGTTAGGGGAAAAGTGAGGAATTTATAAACTACATGGTTATAGCCTTATGTAATTGAGGCCATCAAAACGATAGGAACATTACAACTACTAACACTTCAAGGAAAAATTATGGAAAACATATTCAATGGTGCTAGACTCAATAAGTACCACCCATGAAAGAAAAAAGAAAAGAGATAGTTGAATGGTGAAAAATCTCTTGGGGTTTCTAATGGGAGGGGATCTTCTTGAAAAACACTTGGTGGAAGGCAGGTCCTTAAAAAAGAAAATCCCTAAATAACACAGTTGACTAAGAATAAATCAGGTAAAAACCCATCTTAGTGTTAGTACATGACCATTATTTTTCAATATATATGGTAGAGAAAACCTCTCCATGCTTCATCCAAGGATGCTTCTGGATAAATTTTATGATTAGTGGCCCTTGAGTGCTTGGGATAATTCCATAGGTTATGGTGTGAAAGATAAGCCTCGAGAGCTTAAATCCAAGAAAAATTTTGGGGGGTCTTTTAGGCCATGCAAATGTCATCATACATTATATTAGTGTAAGTAAAATATAAAGTGAAGTAAATTATTATACATAAACATGCACCTAATGCATGATTTTTCAGAGTGGGTACAACTACTCCAACCATATCGTTTTTCATAAATACTCATAAAGAATGAATAAAGACTCAAATGAATATCCATGTTCCCTAAATTACTCTTCTTTGTTGGGTTGTGTCTGTTCTTGATGTGCTTCTCAATGTAGTCTCTTCTTGAATTCATGTGTAATTGTAAGGTAATTGATATATTATAATGAGAAGAAACAAAAATATAGTAGCAAATACCAGCTAAACAAAAAAATAAGGAGAATAACAATACCAACAATAATACCACCACTCCCACCACAGAAACCTAAACTATCAAACAATAATACTTTTTTTGAATGAAAGCAATGTTCACTTGCTTCTTCGAGGGGGAAACCTCCAGTATAACATAGCTCCATTATAATAATTCTCAAGAAAATTATTGCTCATGCCTTATACTCCTATTTATACTAATTCTATATTCTAAAGAGAATTCTAGAGTGTTAGGATGCTACAATGCACCTTTTTTCTCACACCTTTTGCTACCATTACACCCTTGTTTCACTCACATTTAAAATCACATTATCACCTTACCCTATCTTTCCAAAGGTATACAACATCTCTTCTCTTTACTATATGTTTAATCTGTTTTTCATATAATTTTACATTACTCTCGTACTTAACCATTGATTAGAAATGTATAAGTGCTGAAATAGTTCAAATTGTAGATTAGCATTGAGGCCTATTGCTGAAACAGTCAAAGCACGCAAACCCTGTGGCTGAAATAGTCTGTGGTCTATGATGCTGAAACAACAACTCACAAAAGAAGTTACACTCTCCGTTGGCTATGATGTTGAAACAACAACTCACACAAGAGAAGTTGCTACACTCCCCGTGGTCTACGATGCTAAAACAACAACTCACACAGAAGTTGCTACACTTTCCATGGACTACGATGTTGAAACAACAACTTACACAAAAGATGTTACACTCTCCATGGTCTACGATGCTGAAACAGTAATGAAGATGTTACATTGACCACAACAACCGCACCTTGAGCCAGAATTAACCATCGCTGCCATGTGACCATGTGATGAAACAGTCAGAACGAAAATCCCATTGCTGAAACAACCCGCAATTTGTGATGCTGAAACAACATACAATAGCAGTAATGAGAAGACAAATAAAGAAGTTGTTACTCCAACTGAAACAACAACACCCCACTCAGCACCTTTTCAACTATTGTAATAGCATTCTGTTGCGGGAGACGAGGATATCCTATTCTAGTATAGAGAGTCAATCTGACTAAGAATAGGACTTAGATGTACACATGTAATTGGATGATCAAATTGTATCAAGGGGATTACCCTCTTTAAATAAGAGGAAATCATCATTAGAGAGGATCTTATTTTTAGCAAAGAAAGGATTTTATAGAGAAGGACGTGTTTTACTTCAGATTGTAATATGATACAGTTGACAGATGAATAAAATACTGTTATGAGCATTTCCCTCTAGTTCCTTTCGTTTCGGAGGAATCTTGTGAGAAGGGAGGGCCCACCTTATTCACAAGATTCACCCATTAGCTTTGTAGTGTGTTAGTGTTATTTCTATTCATGCCTTGATTAAATTTTGTTTTGCTGAAACACTACTTACCGAACTCTGTTTTGCTGAAACACTACTTTATTGAACTCTGCTTTACTGATTGTTACATTGTTTTCATATGATTCATGCTTGGGTAATTGTTAATAATTCTAGTTAGCAATCCTGTTTGGTGAATTTATTAAGGAGTGATAATCAGGGATAGGTGCTGAAGATTCATGCTTGGGGAATAGGGTCATGTTCCCTGTTAACAGATAGTTAGTCTTCCGTGTGTGTCAATCATTTCAATTACTAATGAATTCATGAAAGTGTGCTAATCGGAAACAGGTGATGAAGATTATTGCATAGGGAATAGGGTCTTGTTCTCTGTTAAGAGTTAGTTAGCCTTCAGATTGTATCAATCATTTCGATTAGTGATGAGTTCATGAAAGTGTGATGATCGGAAACAGGTGCTAAAGATTCCTTCTTTGGGAATAGGGTCCTGTTCTCTGGTTACAAAATAATTGGTCTTTCCTTTTTGCAGTGTCTTGAAATATTTCTTTTCCAGGTTGTTATTTTCTTAATGTAATCCAGGATTCTTTAGACAATTATTTCTTTAAACATTGAACTCTGCAATAGGTAGATTTCTTTCCTGTAATTCAAGTTAGAACTTCAGTTTGTTCAAGGAAAAGTGTGACTAATGTATGTTTAATAAAACTCTAGGTTGCTTTTGAGATTGATCATATATAGTGTGGGATTACCTTTGAAATAAATAGACTTCCTTAGGTTGACAATTTATGTAGCACTTGATTGTTTAGTTAAATAAGCAATTATAGTGACCAACATTTTGGCGCCATTGCTGGGGAAGGTAATTATAGATTTTAAAAGAACTTATGATTTTTCAGATACAAATATTGCATGAGAGGAGGTGGATACCCCAAAGACACTGACCCTATAGGTGGCAGGGGAAGAGGAAGAGGAGGAAGAAGGACTTATATTGACGAGATTATATCAAAGTCTGAATCTGCTGCTCAACAACCAAACTCTCGGAAACCAAAATCCCATCCTTCATTTCAAAAAAAATTTGAAATGGGGAAAGAAGTTTGGAGTCTTGAGACAGTCGAGAAACCAGCAAGAAACATTGATGATAGAGAAAGTGCAGCAGAGGAGCAGATAGAATAAAACATGGATGAGTACAATGAAGAATTGCATCATGAAGAACAGACAAGTCCTGAAGGAGAGCTAAATGATGAAAAATCTTTCTCCACATTAGGATTTCCTATTGGTGATCTTCCTAGAGGGGTAGCCCCCATGAAGAACATTCCACTCTCAGCACTACCTAACTTTCATGGTTTGTCTTCAGAGGATCCTGATGAATTCCTTTTTGAGTTTGATATATTATGTAGAAGTTATGATTACATTTCCAATGCTAAAAAATTAAAGCTATTTCTAGCAACATTGAAAGGAAATACACTAAGATGGCTCATGAGTCTTGGAGGCCATGTAATCACAACATGGGACCAAATGAAACAGAAATTCCTGAATAAATACCAGGACTATTGCCGAACAAGAGAAAAAAGGGTGGAACTATTTAAGATGATGCAGAAAAAGGATGAAAATATGGAGGACTTTGTAGAAAGGCTACAGTATAATCTACAAAGATCCAGTCACCCCAATGTAAGTAAAGATATTCTTAAAACTATATTATTAAAAGGAGTAAGGGATGACTGTCTAGATATGTTGAATATGCTTGGAAAAGGGGACATATCTAAGGAATCATATGATGGAATTGTTAACCTATGTAAAAGATGTTCAAGAGGAGCTTCAAGAAATAGATCAAATAGCAGGGATACCACATTTTCAAGAGTCCAAAAATCAGCCAGTGGGGGAGCAACAAGAGCCGAAATAGGTAATTTACTTGAAGGTTTTAAAACTGAAATGTTAAGCTCTTTTGCCTCACAAATTGACACCCTGCAGATTTAGAAGAAGCAAGCAAAAGAAGAAGCAGCTCTATCCATCTTTTGTTCTAAATGCAGAGACAAGCACCCATGAAGGGAATGTCCATTGGACAAAAAGCCAATCTGCACCATCTGTGATAAAGATCATGAAACTCAACAATGTCCTTCTCTACCAAGAATCAAGGCAACATTACAACCAATTGATGAAGAAGCTAGAGATGTCTATCTGTTGACACAAAGAAGGCAATGTAAACTGCGGGGACAAGGTATGAATCCTAACATGCCATTTACATCTTCTAATCATTGGAATAACTATCCTTCTTTCAATCAAATGAATTACCCTCCCTATAATCAAATGCAATATCTAAATCAAATGAATTACCCACCCATGCAACAAGATAACCCACCCTTTGTTGATCCGTCAATGTGGACTCCTTGGCCTCCACAATAAAAACAACCACATCAGAACCAATGGAATCCAAATTGGAGAGGACAACAGCCCCCCTTCCCAAATCAATTACCTCAATCACAATTTCTGCAACCACTCTCCTTACCATCAGGTACTCCACCAAACAATCAAATGATGAGACCCCAACTACCTATACAACCTAACCCTAACCCCAATAATAAAGCTATGCAGTGCATTGATATTCATAACCAACCTACATTTTCTCTTCTCCCTACACAATGCAACAATATTCATTTACGATCTGGGAGAATAGTAGAACCTATCATAGCCGATGTTACCTCTTCTGATAAAGAGGAAACAAAAGAGCATGATGTACTTGAAGAGGTACAATCATCCTCTAACAATGCTGCTAAAACAACAAAACCACCATTTCCTGAGTGTTTAGCTTTGACTAAAATGCCTGAGCCATCGACTTTCAATCTTCTAGGGGAATTACAAAATATTTATGTCAAAATTCCTCTACTACAAGCACTCTGAGATGTACCAATTTATGCCAGGACTATGCAAGACATTTGTGTTAAGAAACCTGGTAGGAAAATTAAGGATCCCCTCACAGTCCATGTTATGGGTGACTTGTCTGCACTAATGTCAGGTAAAGCTCCCCTAGTTAAATATGGTGATCCCGGCCACCCTACCGTCTCAATACAAATTGGAAAAACGATAATCCCTCGAGTCCTAGTAGACTTAGGTGCCACTATCAATATTATGACTTTGGAAACCTCACAACTGTTACCATTGCAAAATGAAATCAGAGACACCCCAACTATCCTAGAATTAGCTGACCGATTCACAATCAAACCGGAGGGAGTCATTGAAGACCTAATTATCTCAGTGGAATCCTTGAATTATCTAGTTGACTTTGTGGTATTACAACCTAAAACAAAGTTGGGGGACCACCCTCTAATTTTGGGTAAGCCTTGGCTAGCCACAGTAGATGCTTTTATCAACTGTAGATTAGGTTCAATGACAATTTCCAATGGTTACAAAACTAAACAGTTTACCCTCTACCCTCACACTACACCCTTGATTAATAATGATAATTCTGTATGGGTAGACTTTGATGATCAACTTACTCAACCCATATTGACTATCGGACAAGCCTTAAGACTTAAAGATGCCACTGAGGATGAAGTAATTAATAATTTTATTTGTGAACCCTCCTCTGTGACTCCAGAAACTCATAACCAACTAGCTGCATTGTTGGAGTCAGATAATCAGGAAAACCTTAGGAAAACCTTAACTCTGAGAACCCACCTCAAACATCTGCCACCATCTCTTCTAAAAGCATACCAGTAGAAATTGAACCTGGCAAAACACTGAATATAAACCCTTACCTGACAGATGCTGAAACACAACAATTAATGAAGTTACTTCTTGAAAATAAAGAAGCATTCACATGGGACTATACAGATATGAAAGGAATCTCTCCCGAATTATGTACTCATCGAATATATATTAAGGAAGATTGTTGACCGATCTGCCAATATCAACGACGAATGAACCCTAATTTTAGAGAAATCCTTAAAGAAGAACTTCAAAAATTGCTCAACGTAGGGTTTATATATCCTATATCAGACAGTGAATGGGTTTCCCCGTTGATAATAGTTCGTAAGAAAAATGGGAAATGGAGATTATGTGTGGATTATAGAGACTTAAATAAAGCTACTCAAAAAGATCACTTTCCATTACCATTCATTGATCAGGTGTTAGACAATTTGTCAGGGAATAAATTTTTCTCCTTTCTAGATGGTTTCAGTGGGTATAATAAGATCAAAACTGCACCCTAGGACCAAGATAAAACCACTTTTACTAGCCCTTGGGGAACTTTTTCTTATAGAGTTCTCCCATTTGGACTATGTAATGCACCAACAACCTTTCAAAGAGAAGTTATAGGAATCTTTTTTGATATGCTTAATGACTCTATGGAAATTTTTATGGATGACTTTACACCTTATGGTGTTTCTTTTCAAGAAGTAGTACAAAACCTTGAGAAAGTACTTAAATGATGTATACAAGCCCACCTCTCCTTAAGTACAGAAAAATGTCATATGATGATGAGTGAAGTAATAGTGCTTGGACATTTTATCTCATCTCAAGGAATTCAGGTGGATCCATCCAAGATACAAGTCATTAAAGATCTTCCTACTCCCAAAACCCAAAAGGAAGTAAGAAGTTTTCTAGGACATGTTGGATACTACAGAAGATTTATCAAAAATTTCTCCAAAATAACTTCTCCCCTATTTGTGTTACTAATGAAAAATGTTGAGTTCAAATCGACTAATTCTTGCCAGGAAGCATTTAATACACTTAAACATTAGTTATCTATAGCTCCTATTCTTAGAGGACCTGATTAGACACTTTCCTTTCATATATCCTATGATGCTTCAAACACTACAATAGGAGCTGTATTGGGACAATAGAAAATCATCTTCCTTATGCTATTTATTTCATTAGCAAGAATATGACTCCTACTGAACTTAACTATACAATTACCGAAAAGGAATTTTTAGCAGTTATCTATGCTATTAATAAATTTAGACATTACATCACTGACTACTCTACTCTTGTCCATACTGATCACTCAGCTATCAAATATCTAATGAACAAACCTATCACAAATGCTCGAGTCACCAGATGGTTACTATTATTGCAAGAATTTGATATCACAATTGTAGATAGACCAGGAAAAGAAAATGTAGCTGTTGATTTCCTTTCTCGGTTAACACTGATGATGATACCCCAGTAGATGATTCCTTCCCTGATGAATATCTATTTGCAGTATCTTCTCACTCACCTTGGTATGCAGACATCGCTAACTACTTGGTTGTAGGGAAGTTACCACCACACCTATCCCACCAAGAGAAAAGAAGAATCATTCAACAAAGTGCTCAATATAGCTGGATAAGTGGGTGTATTTTCCACATAGGACTTGATCAAGAAATCCGAAGGTGCATTAGATAAGATGAGGTTTATGATCTACTAAAAGCTTGTCATGATGGCCCTTGTGGAGGGCATTTTGCTGATAAAAGAACAACACATAAAATTCTCAGGATGGGGTATTATTGGCCCTCACTTTTTAAAGATGCAAAGAAATATGTCCTGGCCTGTGATAGCTAAAAAAGAATGGGCCAACCTAATCATAGAGATGAAATGCCATTAAACGCCTAGATAGTACTTGAACCATTCAAAATATGGGCCTTAGACTTTGTAGGACCCATTAACCCCCCATCCAATCAAAAAGTTTACATAGTGGTTGTTGTAGGAAAATCTCCCTGCGGACAGGTAGATCGCCTCTAGAGCTTGACCTTAACTCTGGACAGAAAATTCTTAACATGGACACTAACTTCCTTTCAAATCTATCTAAACTAACACATGAGAAGGAAGGATGACAGAAGTACCTTTTTATCGACGTTTGTCCCTGCACGCTCTGAGTTGCGCTCTAATCCTTTTCTCCTTGCTGAGTTCTGTGGACAAGACAAGATACAACCGCTTCCTACTCTATTGATATTAGCTTGAAAACAGATCTATCAACTAATGATAAGTTCATGTGACATTAGACAAAAACTAGAAAGAAACAGGCCAAGCGTGTCATATTGGTGAGAATAACGACAACAGTACTTACAATAGTAGATGCGAATGTGACAGCTTCGTCAAGTCCCCTTCGTCTAACTCTTGCCTGAAAGCTCCACAACCTGGGTAACAACAACTTCACTGATCACTCTCCTTTGGATGATTGTGAGTTTCCTCCAAGATCATAAGTTTCATATCTTGAATTCTTCCCCCTTTCCACCATCATAGATCCTGTTTATATAGGTTAAGA